>JAVXUO010002742.1:0-88430 GCA_033065855.1 Escallonia rubra
CATCTTGTTGTACTTTAGCAACGATTGTAACTTTTATGTCTGCTACGTAAAGTGATAGCTTTTACAAAAATAAACAAATACTAAATATATTTCTTTTTGTTGTTTTGCTTTGCAAAGATAAAAAACTACATTATTTCCTTAACTTTAACTTTTGATAAGAAGAACTTAAATAAGTATGTTACACTGAAATAAGTATTTGAAGTCGTTATTACATATCAACTTGAAGAAATAACATTCCACAAAAAAAAAAAACTCATCATTTACGAATCTTTTAGGCTGCGGATGGAGGCACTACAAGACAACAGGCTTTTAGCGACGGAAATCCGAGGCTAAAAGCCCAAATCCGTCGCTAAACGAATTAGGACGGATTCCCGTCGCTAAACGAATTAGCGACGGATTCACCGTCGCTAAATATCCCTCGTATAAAAGCCCGTCACTAATAGTTTAGCGACGGAATTTTTAAATCCGTCGCTAAATATGTCATTTTTACCGACGGATTTATTTTTCATTAGCGACGGATATTCCGTCGCGAATTATATTTTTAAAATTTAATTTATTTTCTTTTTTGTCAAATTAGCGACGGATTTGATATTTTAGCGACGGAATATTCCGTCGCTAAATAACTAATTGTAGGAATACTTTAGTGACGGAATAAATCCGTCGCCAAAAGTCAATTTTTTTTTGGAATTTTTTTTTAATTGTACAATTACCTAGACCTGTAATACAATGTTCAATTCTCAACAACAACGCGCAATAATCAATACAGAAAGAAATATATATAATCAATTATAAAAAATATTTATTATAAAAAAAACTCATACATGTACAAGCCGGGAATCGGATATAGTCGGTTAGGAGAGGGGAGAAGAGTACAAGCCGGGCGCGGGGCTAGGAACGGGCACGGGAAGGGGCTCATCAGGGGTTCCCGAGTCCCGGATCTGGATCCTGCTGATCCGGGGCCGGGGCGGCCGGTCCAGCAGTGCCCTGCTCCCTGATCATCCGGCACACCACTGTAGCAATGCGCTGGATCTCCTCGTCGTCCAACTGAGGCCGAGGAGCCGGTGTCTGTGGAGGGGCAGCAGGGGGTGAGGACGCTCCTATCACGGCACGAGGAGTCGTGCTAGGCAGGCCGCGTATGCGGCCTTTCGGCCGATTCACGACCTCCGGCGTATCCAGCCATCGCTTCAACCCCCCAGTACTCGCAGCCGTACTAGTGGACGCTGATGGCTGTCCGGACTGCTGCTCGGACCCCCTTAGCTGTTCATACGAGGCCTGCAAAAATAGTGGTTTAACGATATGTTAGGGCATTAATTAACGAAACAGACATTGAGGATAGAAAGAAAAAACATTAACTTAAATAAATTGACTCACATCGATCCGCCGGGCAATATCTGAAATATAGTCGCCCGCCCGGTGCGTCTCGTCCTTGTCCTTCTTCCGCACGTGCGTCTGAGTATAGGTCAGAGCTATGACCTCATCCTCCTCCAGATCCGGGTGCTCGACCGCGTTCATGTGTCGGACGATGTCGTGTGGCACCGACCCCCCCGTGTGCGTCGGATCTCTGTTCTGTCTGTTCTCAGCCCCGCTCTTACTCTTGGCGTCCCAACCTGGATCCGCAGCCCACCGATCTATCATCTCCCCCCATACACGGTGAGATATCCAATGTGGGGGATATCTCGTCATGTCCGTCATCGGGGCACCCGCGGGCAGCGCCTTCTTCGCCCGGTCCCGTGCATCGTGGAGCCATCGGCGGTAATTCTTGCCGATGTAGGCAAAGAAAGCCTGCTGCCCCAGTACCTGCTGCTCAGGCGTGTCAAACGTGAACCCCTCCTGTAAGGCATTCAATAACACAAATTAACAACATAAAACAAACTGTAATTTAACATTTACTAACGCTGAAAAAAATACTTCACCGTACCAGCCACTCCTCCCATAGGGCCTCCCTCGCAGCGGCATCCCAGTCCTTCCAGTACAGGCGTGGCTCGAAGAATCGGCCCTTCACAAGAACGCCGATCTTCGTCCTCGCCATATTCTCCAGGATCCTGCCAAAGAAGTAATTAAATTAATTAATACAGTTCAAATATAAATTAACACCCAAAAATTTTAAACATAAGGCATGAGGTGATATTTTTAGTACTTACAGGCCCTCCTGCGTGAGCGTAACTCTCTGTTTACGCTGGGGGTCGATGCGTACCCCGCGTGTCGGACCACGGCCTCGTCGAGATCCTACAAAACACAGACATTAATACAGTTCAAATATAAGGCTAGCGAAAATGTACGAAACACCGTTATCAACTATACCTGAGGTAGAACCCACGGAAGATGGAGAATGCACGCGCGTGTGGGATGAATCTGCGTCGGGCTGGGGCGACGGCTCGAGCTGGGGCTGGGCGATGGCTGGCGGTCGACGGGATGGCTGGGGCGACGGTGACGGCGACGGCTGGGGCTGGGCCCCCGATGGCTGTCCGCGATCACTCTGTGCCTCGTCATCAGTAGGCAATGACGAGGTGGGACTAACCGGGGAGGAAGCAGCTCGGCGTCCAGCCCGGCCACGAATAGCCCGTATCCTATCCATATCTGACTTCATATAGATTATATACAAAGACATTAACACGTGAAAAACAATAATTTAGGCATAAATCATCATCGGCACTATATATATATATATATATATATGAACGGATGTGCAAAAACACATCAATAAACACCAAGTTCTAAAATGTTACTACATTTTTCCCGTGATGTTACAACATTACAAGTCAATCATTTTCAGTTTGCGAATCATCTTCATCACTTTCCTCGTCGCCCTCTTCTTCGTGGGACTCGTCGTCCTCTTCATCTTCTAATTCATCCTCTTCATCAGTAGACTCGGTCACATCATCTCCAACACTTTCAACATCTTCCGCGTCATCATCTACGACTTCTTCTCCCACAAGAAGTGTTGTTGGAAGAGGAAGATCGTCCTCCTCGTTGTTGACCTCAACAGGGAACAAGACACGTGGTTGGTCGGCTTGAAAGGAGTCTAGCTCACTGTCATATGTCACGGGCAATTTCTTGGACTTGATAGTTGTATACCAATGAGATTTGGGATTGGCGACGTCCTCCGCGTAAAAGACTTGTACAGCTTGACTAGCAAACACAAAGGGCTCGTCTGATGCAAGTCTTGACTTGACATTGACATCTACAATCCCTTGAGAGCTAACACGGATTCCTCTACTGCATGTGACATCGAACCACGTACACTTGAACATTACCAGGCGGTTTTGGGAACCCAGATATGTTAGCTCAACAATCTCATCTAGCTCTCCGTAAAAATCCATGCAATTCTCGGCATAACAGTCGCCGTTGACCAAGACTCCACTGTTTTGGGTTTGTTTTGTTCGGTCATCATCTTTTACGTTAAACCTAAACCCGTTGATGATATAGCCTCCGTAACAGGATGTTTGTTTGTTAGGGCCTTCGGCTAGTAATTTCAAGCAGGAGGCCACTGGTCTATCCATTGACTGAACCTATTGTAGATGACGGTAAAAATTAAGGATAAATCAGTATACTAATTGGCCACAGAACTGTATATAACACATAATATAATTTCGTTAAATAATCTTACACGGATTTTGAACCACTGTACAAATTGTGATTTCCGATGAGATTCAAGTCCAGCGGGATCAGTGATTAAAGATTCCGCATCGAACTCACTGCAAACCAATATATATGCATTTAACTCGCTTAACACACACTTTCAATTATGTACAGCAATGTAAGTGAATTAAGACTTTAACTTACTCAACGAATGCCGAAACTTCATCGCAATTTAGAAGGGCATATATTGTTGCAGCACTGTACTCTTCATCTGTTAGCCATCGAGTATACGTTCGGCCGAACGGACTACCTGACTGCTTGAATATTGACAATTGCCCTTCCAAATTTGTGCTTGCTCCGGGATCATTTCGGCCTAGTTGATTTAACCTTGTACCAACATCAGGCCCGAAATATTGACTACAAAAGTTTACAAGTTCTTCCATTACGTAAGCCTCCGCAATTGAGCCCTCAACCCGAGCCTTATTACGGACTTTTTTCTTTAAATGGAACATGAACCTAGAAGTTTAGCGAATCGAGTTAGGTGGAATATCAATGATAACAGATGTCGCATTAAGTGTAAACGAACAACTGTAACAATTTAAGGATTACCTCTCGAAGGGATACATCCACCGATATTGCACGGGTCCACCCATCTTAGCTTCATATGCCAAGTGAACAGGCAGATGCTCCATTGAATCAAAGAACGAAGGTGGGAAGATTTTCTCCAGCTTGCAAATCGTCACCACAATGTTCTTCTCAAGCACTTCCATGTTACTCACCCGGATCGTAGAAGAGCATATATCTCGAAAGAAATGAGATAATTCAGTCAAAGTCTCGCAAACAACCCGTGGCAACAGTCCCCGGAAGGCAATAGGAATGAATCTCTCCATGAATACGTGGCAGTCGTGACTCTTCATCCCTTGGAACTTGCATTCCGATACATTGCAACAACGAGATATGTTGGACGCAAACCCATCCGGAAGCTTCAAATTCTTAACCCACTGACAGACCTTCTCCACTTGTTTCTTGTCTAGACAGTAAGGTGCTTTCGGAAGTATGGTCCTCCCACTGACTGTCCGAGGATGCAATTCACGGCGTACACCCAACTGTTGTAGATCCCTTCTCGCTTTAAGGTGATCTTTCGATTTGCCCTTGACATTCATCACTGTGTTGAACACATTATCAAAAACGTTCTTCTCAATATGCATCACATCCATGTTGTTTCGGATAACGAGCGTCCTCCAGTAGGCTAACTCCCAGAAGATACAAAATTTTCTCCAGTTGTGCTCTTTCCCGAACCCTGCAATCTTCTGATCCGGCACACCCTTACCGTGTGGTATGTCAGTATCAAGTGCCTCCAGGTGTGAGAGTACTTCTTCACCAGATGGGTAGTCCAGTGTGACAACCTCACGCTCGATTGTCCCGTCAAATTTATCCTTCTGCCTACGAAACTGATGGCCCGGTGGCAAAAGCTTACGGTGACATCCGAACCACGAGGCCTTTCCGCCGTGCTTTAACGTATGACCGGGGTTCACGCCCATACAAGCAGGGCATGCTAGCTTCCCATGTGTGCTCCAGCCACACGTCATTCCCAATGCGGGGAAATCATGTATAGTCCACATCAAAGCAGCCCTCATCTGAAAATTTTGTTTAAGGGATGCATCATATGTTTCGACTCCATGATTCCATAATTGTTTTAACTCATCAATCAACGGCCTTAAATACACATCTATGTCCTTACCGGGACTCTTCGGCCCCGGAATAAGCAACGACAAGAACATATACGGCTTCTTCATGCACATGCCTGGTGGAAGGTTGTAAGGGACAATAATAACAGGCCAACAGGAGTAAGGCGTGGTAGACTGACCGAAAGGGTTGAACCCATCGGTTGCCAGACCAAGTCTAACATTCCGAACTTCCTGAGCAAAGACTGGATGCCTGCGGTCAAACTCCTTCCACGCCTCTCCATCAGCTGGGTGTGTCAGCACATCGGCATCGTTGCTGCGAGTCTCACGGTGAGCCCTCATATGTTCAGCCGTACTGGAGGAGTAGTACATTCTCTGAAGCCGTGGTGTGACCGGGAAATATCGCAATATCTTCCATGCAATGTTTTTCTTCTTCCCTTTGTCCGGTTTGTACCTCGAATGATCACATACTGGACATAATGACAAATCCTTATTCTCTTTCCAGAATAATACACAATCGTTATTGCACGCATCTATCCGGTCATAGCTCAACCCAAGTTTCCTCATCATCTTCTTCGCGTCATAGTACGACGGCGGTAGCTTTTCACTTTCGGGCAGTATTTCTTTGATGAAGGTAACAAACTCGTTAAAACCTTTCTCACTCAGCCCGTGGTCTGATTTCAACTGTAATAACCTACTAACCGCAGACAGCCGTGTGTGTTTCGGAGCTCCATCCCACAGCGGCTCTTCCGCAGCTCTCAACAACTCATAAAACTGATGAGCCCCCTCGTTCGGCGGTTGTGGACTGTCGTTACCCCAGTCAACATTAGCATGCCCAGCATCCATAATCATATCTCGGAAATCATATCGTGCCTCCTCCCTAACTTCAGTTTGACTAGCCAGGTTGGACGACAATACTATCGTTTCCCCGTGCTGCGTCCACCTTGTGTATCCACCCATAAAACCGTACCGACGAAGATGCCATTTTACTTCAATTCTTTTTCTCCAGTGCAACAACTCACATCTACCGCACGGACACCTTATCTTATCAAGGTCAACATGTGCAGGATGCGCATAAGCGAAGTCGAGAAATTCGTCAACGCGACACTCAAAATCTTCAGCATTCTTCCTTTTCATCCAACTTCGATCGACTGACATGACGACTGAATTATCGTACTGTATACCACCTTCAATAATGACCAGTGATTAGGCATTGCCGATGTAAATATCAATGCATGAATGTTACAACATGTCTACATATTTCCCCTCCACTCTTGAACAGGTAGTGGTCCTATCCCATTCAGAAAAGCACATGTTTATAAAACAGTGAATAACTCATGCTTAGTCCGATGTCTGTGGAAAATTCGGCAGCACCTCCCCGCATTTCTCCAAGTACACCACATCGATTAGGTGTTCTAACATTCATCTAACCTTGCTCAGGAAGGTTTGACGGATGTTAGAACACCAGATCTGTATGCACCCGGAGAAACACACGAGAACGTGTACCAAATATCCACGACATAGAACATAAAGCATGAGTCAAAATACTGTTTTATAAACAATTAGCTTTTCCAAACTGTCCAAACTGGACATCCAAAGGCTCATTACAAGGCATTACTTTGTAATGAGTACCTTTGAACGGGAACTAAGGGTTTCTATGCATGCATGTGTTCAGAAATTGATAAGATATGCAAGAATCTTTCTGAAATATCAAAACTACAGAATGATCGTTGCATATGTTACCAATTCCACATTAGGGCTAACTGGGTTATTAGGGTTAATTACGATTATTAATTATAGTTGATTAGGGTTGATTATGACTAATTAGGGTTATTTAGTCCTAATTAGGGTTTAATTGTGCCGAGTAGTGATGATTAGTCCTAATTAGGGCTAATTGGGCTTAATTGGGTTATGTTAGGGATAATTAATGTTAATGAGGAATAGTTTCGGATAATTATAGCTGACTAGGGTTGATTAGGACTAATTAGAGTTATGTAGTCCTAATTAGGGTTTAATTGTGCCGAGTAGTGCTGATTAGTCCTAATTAGGGCTAATTAGGCTTAATTGGGTTATGTTAGGGCTAATTAATGTTAATGAGTGCTAGTTTCAGATAATTATAGCTAATTAGGGTTGATTATGACTAATTAGGGTTTAATAGTGCCACGTAGTGATGATTAGTCCTAATTAGGGCTAATTGGGCATAATTGGGTTATGTTAGGGCTAATTAATGTTAATAAGGGATAGTTTCGGATAATTATAGCTGACTAGGGTTGATTAGGACTAATTAGAGTTATTTAGTCCTAATTAGGGTTTAATTGTGCCGAGTAGTGCTGATTAGTCCTAATTAGGGCTAATTAGGCTTAATTGGGTTATGTTAGGGCTAATTAATGTTAATGAGGGCTAGTTTCGGATAATTATAGCTAATTAGGGTTGATTATGACTAATTAGGGTTTAATTGTGCCGAGTAGTGATGATTAGTCCTAATTAGGGCTAATTAGGCTTAATTGGGTTATGTTAGGGCTAATTAATGTTAATGAGGGCTAGTTTCGAATAATTATAGCTAATTAGGGTTGATTAGGACTAATTAGGGTTATTTAGTCCTAATTAGGGTTTTGATGGTGCCGAGTAGTGTTGATTAGTCCTAACTAGCGCTAATTAGGCGTAATTGGGTTATGTTAGTGCAAATTATGACTAATTAGGCTAACTACAATCAATATGCGCATAATTGGGTTCATTTGGGCTAATTTGGGGTAATTACAGCTAATTTGAATTTCATCAGGTTCTTAGGGTTAATTAAAACTAATTAGGCTCGTTAGAGCTAATTAGGGTTAATTGATTTACTAAAATATTGTTAATCAGGACTAATTAGGGCTAATTATAGCCAGCGCTGGAGCCACGATTAGATTCCAGGGGGTGCATGCTAAAAATGTCGCATTAACCTAACTAACCTAAATTTAATGCACATTCAACAACCTCAATTCCGAGACCTTATATAAGGTGTCGATATGGTGTCCGATACGTGTCTGACACCTCCGGACACGTGTCCGACACATACCGACGCGTGTCCGACGCCCACCGACACGTACCTCCAGACACATCGGCATACGTTAATTTGTTTTTTAAATGCTGGACACCATCGATCAAACGTGGTGTCCGTGTCTGCGCTAACTAACATGTATCTCAATCCAATTGGGTCTCATCCTCCGTTAACAACCCCAATTCCGAGACCTCATATAGGGTGTCGATATGGTGTCCGATACGTGTCTGACACCTCCGGACACGTGTCCGACAGATACCGAGGCGTGTCCGACGGTGTCGGACACGTGTCCGACGCCCACCGACACGCACCTCCAGACACATCAGCATACGTTAATTTGTTTTTTAAATGTCGGACACCGTCGATCAGACGTGGTGTCCGTGTCTGTGCTAACTAACAGGTATCTCAATCCAATTGGGTCCCATCCTCCGTCAACAATCTCAATTCTCAATTCTCAAATGCTCAATGCAATAAAAATTAACAAAAATCACACATTCAATCCAATTGGGTCCCATCCTCCGTCAATAATCTCAATATCTCAAATGCTCAATGCACAATTAACAATCTAAAATCATCAATTAACAACCTAAAATCATCAATTAATAATCTCAATTACTTCAAATGCACAGCTAATAACCTAAAATCATCAATCAATAATCACAATTCTAAAACGCACAATTAACAACCTAAAATTATCAAACAAATGATCAATGTTCAAATGGGAAAAAAATGTTCAAAATTCACATATCCGATGCGCTTGAATTATTTCAATTTAGGGTTCGATTGTTCAATTAGTTTCATTTAGGGTTCGGTTCGATTAGGGCATTCAATTTAGGGTTCAATTTAGGGTTCAATTATTTCAATTTAGGGTTCAATTAGGAGATTCTATTGATTCAATTTAGGGTTCAGTTGATTTGAGGCATTAAATTTAGGGTTCAATTAGTTCAATTTAGGGTTCGGTTGGATTAGGGCATTCAATTTAGGGTTCAATTAGGGTTCGGTTAGATTGGGGCAATCAATTTAGGGTTTAATTAGGGGTTCAATTAGTTCAAATTAGGGTTCGATTCAATTAGGGCATTCAATTTAGGGTTCAATTACTTCAATTTAGGGTTCAATTACTTCAATATAGGGTTCAATTAGGGGGTTCTATTTATTCAATTCAGGGTTCGGTTGATTTGAGGCATTCAATTTAGGGTTCAATTAGGGTTCGGTTAGATTGGGGCAATCAATTTAAGGTTTAATTAGGGGTTCAATTAGTTTAATTTAGGGTTCGATTCAATTAGGGCATTCAATTTAGGATTCAATTACTTCAATTTAGGGTTCAATTAGGGGGCTCTATTGATTCAATTTAGGGTTCGGTTGATTTGAGGCATTCAATTTAGGGTTCAATTAGTTCAATTTATGGTTTGATTGGATTAGGGCATTCAATTTAGGGTTCAATTAGGGTTCGGTTAGATTGGGGCAATCAATTTAGGGTTTAATTAGGGGTTCAATTAGTTTAATTTAGGGTTCGATTCAATTGGGGTTTATGGTTTAGGGTTTAGGGTTTGCGTCATCTTAATTTTAATGTCCATTGCCCAGTTCCGTCCCGTCCCATCCCATCCCATCTAGATCCAACACCACTTAACCCGATCTTGTCTATGGCTTCCTGCCACCAAAGTAGTCGCATAAGGCCTATTTTCGGATCAGAAGCAACATCCATTGCTCTCGCCGTTTCAATATTGAAAGCGCGGAGAGCAAATCCAGCCCTCCTCATGTTTGTAGGAAGTTCAAGAAGGCAAAGGTAGTGATGATAGTCGTCATTTTATAAACTAGATATTTGGACAAATGTCGTGTTCTAGGAGCATCAAATTAGCCCTAAATTACCACCCCAGCTTAGCCAGGCCTAGCAATTGAAACGCTTCCTCTTCCCGTTTCAAGAAAGGGACTAGGGAGGGCACCCGCAAACAGCGGCTCAATGCATCCACTTCCATAAAGACGTTATTTCATCCTCGTCACTGACCAATTACTATGATAAACAAGACAGCTTGACTTTTGAGGCTTGCCTTCTCTAGAGGGTACACAGTTTCTAAGCTGAAGTTCGTTTTGATCTATGATGAATGCTTTAGTATTCCATTTTTGGCATGTCTATCTCACCTATTGAGGCAACTTCCAAACCATCTATCTATTGTCTTTGCACCTAGCACTAGCTTTTCAACTCTAATACATCTATTCTCTTCTCCAGCTAACAATTTTCTCACTGCTGATGCAACGTTTGCTCAAATAGAGTTCCCATCTTGGCTGCAACGATCATTGGTAGCTATAATTGACATTTTTCCATGCAGCTAAGCTTATGCAACATGATGTAGATGATTCAACCATCCTACACAATAGCAATTTACTCGGATCTTAACCTTGTGTAAAGTATATGAAGTGCATGTAATCGTCAAATTGTACATCTTAAATAATAGTTTTAATTATCAGGCAAAAGTTCAGGTTGACTGTTAAGATCTATGTATGTAGTGATCATCAACTATTTCATCAGCCAAAGTAAGGCAGAGGAAAACACTGCTGGGTGTTCTCGAAGTTCTGCATTTTCTGGGAATCGTTGAGCTCATCGGAAGAGTTGTACAAGAAATGCATCGCATTTAATAAAGCTTTGGTTCCTTGTTTCTTAACATAGCTTAATGAGAAAGGTCCTAGTCTCAGCTAAGATAAATGAAGAGTTAAGGATGTCAAAGGCAAGGTTGTCAATAAAGGGAGACATTACAAGGGAATGGGGAGGATTTATAATATAAGACATCAAATTACTATGACAAAAATAATTAGGTTTAGTGCACTTACCTTATGATAAACAAGACAGCTATTAGACGGCGGCAGTGGGGGCGACGGCGTTGGTGGCGCAGCGGTGGTGGAGAGCTCTTCACGCGGAGGTAGTGGCGGGGTCACCGTGGAGGGGGATCGCTGGAGCTGAGAACAGCCGTGGGTGATTTTCAGATAGAGAAACAGGGAGAGAGAAAGAAGCAGATCTGGGTGTTTTAATCGAGGACTTTTAGCGACGGAATTACCCGTCGCTAAAAGTCCGTCGATGAATGACGAACTTTACCGACGGAATTTTTAGCGACAGTACAATTCCGTCGCTTAAACAATTTAATAAAACCCTCAAAAATACTAATTCTGTAAAAAAAGTTTTAGCTACGGCATTTCCGTAACTAAAAGACCGTCGCAAAAAAGTTGTCGGCAAAACCTTTTGTCGACGGTTCATTTCGTCGGTAATAATATTTAACGACGGACTTTTACCGACGGACTGTTCCGTCAGTAAAAAGTCCATTTACCGACAAAATAGCTTCCGTCGGTAAAAATCCGTCGCCAAAAACGTATTTTCTTGTAGTGAGGTCTACCTCTAACTTCCCAATAGACGTGAGCTTAGAACTGTAAGTGTAAGCTAGCTTGTAATTCGACCCTTAGAGCGAAATTATAAAAACAAATTGTACATTATTGTGATACATAATCAATAATTGTGTTCCATTTTAGCCATTTTTGGTGACACATAGCGAAGTGACGTATAATGACAAAAGTAAAATCGAAGCTGGTTACCATAACTTTAATGAGTTTTATTTAATGTTACAAATGTTTTACCAAGAGTGTTAGTAACTATATGGAAAGAAAATAGTTGAAAAATCTAATTAAAGACAAAACAATAGAAACTTGAAATTATACCCAATTGAATTCTTTTTTTGGTCAACCCAATTGAATTCTAAACCAATACTTCATCCCCCAAAACCCAAAATCCCATACCCAGCCCCACCTTCCACACCCCCCCCCCCCCCCAACAGTTCATCTCCCCATCAATTGAAAAAAACAATTTATGAGCCACTAGTGCCAAATTTTTAGACAAATCATCTCATAACTCTCTAGGTATATGCCACTCAAGCCAGAGCTCGTCATCACATAAAAATGTCAAGACAACACCAAAACTTTTTTTTTTTTTGACAAAAGATTTGATGAAAAAGGTTTATTGGCTCCCTTTTCTTATGTGTTGTGTTCATGAATAGACATCACATTTTAAGTCATTAAGTAATCAACATATTTGTTAGCAAAAGCTTCATCATAGAATGTACGCACCAAATTGAATGTCTGCTTTATGGGATCCTATCATTCATGTTCATCGGCACAAATTTGACAATTGTAAAACTTGAAGCCACTAGTGGCACCAAAGGCTTCATCTTAAAATGGATTAACTATCTTCAATAGCGCGAGTATATTCTCTTTGACCGCAGTACTTATTGGACAATCATAAAATGATTAATTAATATAAAAACTGCAAACAACATGTGTATGCTTCAAGTACAAATCTAGAACTTAAACGTTTTGAACCTAAAAAACACACGGCCTCTTACCTAGGTTGTGGCCTTGCCAATGATCAAAAGCTGTCATAAAATACAAGCACGATGTTTCTCTATAATTTTTGTCAAGTTCACCCTCAAGTGCATGTACCATGTGTTCTTTATGAAATCCTATCATGTTCATAGACATATTTTAGACCTTCAAATCATGTAGCTCCAACCGGCACCAACAACTTCATCTTAGAACGCAAAAAGTGAAGTGTCCAATAACACAATCATGCTTTGGAGCAAGTTCGCCTTACGAACGATCAACAAGTAAAGGATGGATCTTTTTGCGCCAATACTATTGTGCGACAAGTACTATCATTGAAGCCATTGGAATCATATAGATTTGTACTGATCTAAAATATATGGTAACTTAAAATTAACATATAGCTTTTGTCAAATGTCTGCATGAAGCATCTCCAAATTGTAAAATCCTTTGTCTTCCTCAAGTATGGCCCCCATCCCTATGCTAAACCACTAAATGAGGAAGTTGTATAGAATGTAAGGCGGAAAATTAAGTTCCGCTCATGCATGTGATCGACATTGATGTCAGAAATAAAACAGTATATAGAGGTAAATTAAGTTGAAATCAAAGAAGCACGTTATTACTGTTTTAGGCTCGATCATTGAGAACAAATACCCACAAGAGTAATCAAAGACAATAATATACCTTGAGCAAGAGAAGCATTCCATATTCAAAGTGATTGAATCATGTAGTGGTTTAGTTACCGCTAAGCAAACAAAGCCACATATGATGTTCAAGAAGAGTGGAGAAACTGCCAGAGGCATAGCAAGAAAAAGACAAAGTCATGTTCCATCGATTTGTTCAAACGTGTAGGACATGACCACTACTTTCTCTTAAAAGTTGATTACGTTTGTTTAGGTTAGTTACTTTATATCTATACTATATATATTTGGATTTGGTTGGCATCTTTCTATGCCATCCAAATCTCAAATCCTATTTTCTTAAATTCTTACAATTTTAAATTAGAGCTTAATAGGTGTTATATTTTAATTGGCCACAATATAACTTCCAATCTCATGAACTCTAACTATACAACCCCATCCATGACCTCCATTCTTCAATTTCACAATTAATTAATACCATTCCGTGCATAGTATGGAATTTTAACTAATACTTTTACCGTGCATAGTAAGGGGTTTTAGCTAGTTTCAAATAAAGTGCAAACTATCGAATTGAAATTTGACACATAATTTTTTCTAATTTCTAATATTAATTTTTTTTCTTCAGAAAACAACATTGAGAGTTTGCTGTAGAATGACCCTATCAATTGAATCCTATTATATATAGTATAGATTCACAAATTGTGTCAAAAAATTCAAAACAAAAAGTGTTTCAAACATTCTCAGTCCTTAGCTTGAAAATCAGAATTTAAAAATTCCATTTTTTCAACGCTGTTTTTCTTTAATAGTTAGAGACAGTAACAATTCATCTCGAGAAAAAACATCTTGTTTTTGTTTCAACACCTAGCAAAATCAGACCAAGAAGGTGATAACTTTTTAACCAGGGAAGCAACGACAAAAGAATCGCTGAGCTCTATTCCTTTTCCTTAAGATGGCAAAGAATGTCTTCGAAAACTTGAATCTGCTCTTGCATAAATTTTTCGTCAACCATTTGAAAATCTAAAAGCTTCTCAACATAATCTTCAGACCCATATTTCAATTCTAATGCTTTCCAAAATCCATCAGCATATTTCGTAGTGCAAGAAATACTACAAATTATAGGAGATAAGGCAATTAAAATTTTACCATGACACAAGTGATCATTTTCATCAAGACTTTGACATAGTAGTATATGTTCCACAATTTTCAGCAAAATCATCATCAAGCTTGAACACTTCTTTTGCTACAAGAAAAAGGGCTTTTAGCAACGGACAATTTCATCGCTAAAAGTTGTATATCCGTCGCCAAAGAATTTTAGCGACGGACACCCTGTCGCTAAAAGTTCGTTACCTACAACCCCGTTGCTAAAAGTTTTACGACGGAATTTTAAAATTCGTCGCCTAAAGTTGACCTTGAGCGACGGACATACAAATACAATTAGCGACTGATATTCCGTCGCTAATTATATTTTCCGTATTTTAATTTTTTTTCTTTTTTCAAAATAATTATTACGTAAATATTTAGCAACGGAACAATTCATCTCAAAGTTTCAGCAACAGATATTTAGCGGCGGATTATTCGTCGCTAAAAAATATTCAAAAATATGACTTTTAGCAAGGGAAAATCCGTCGCTAAAAGTCTGTCGCTTAAAACTTCAGCGATGGAATTTCTGTCGCTAAAAAACATTTATTTAAGTAAGACTTTTAGCGACGGAATAAAATCCGTCGCTAAAAGTCAAACTAGTTTTAAAATTTATTTTTTTAATACCCAAACCTGTAATTACAAATTCTCAACAATCATTCTCAATCCAACAAATATTTCTCAATGTACATTAGGGTTAAATAATTGATGATCCATCAGCAATTATTTAACCCTAAAACAGACACAACACATATGTATAAAGAATGGATTCTATACTAATCAAAAACTAAAATGTATACAAAGTTCAGGAGGGCACGGGAGCGCGGTACAATAGAGTAAGGGAGGGGAGGGGAGTACAAGTCATGCGGGGGTGGGGGGGGAGTACGGGAGTGGGATACAAACAACTAGGAGGGGAAGGGCTGATCAGGGGTCGGCAAGTCCTGGATCTTGATCCTGCTGATCGTCCTCGTCCACGGGGGCATTGTGATTCGGATCCGGCTCGGCATGTCCAGTAGCAGTGCCCTGCATGTAAAGTCACATACGCATTAATCTCGATAGCAATTGTATAAAGTATTTCCTCAACGTATATAGTGGTTGTACCTGATTATTTTCCGCAATCATCCTATACACCTCTGCAACAATGTGACGGATCTCGTACTCTTGTAAGGACCATCACTCCACGGTCGGTGTTTGCGTCTGTGGAGGGGCAGCGAGGGGTGGGGACGCTCTTATCAAGACACGTATAGTCGTATCGGGGAGGCCGTGTATTCGGCCTTTCGGCCTATTGACGACTCCCGGTGTATCTAGCCATCGCTTAAATCCCCCAGTACTCTTGCCCGTACTTATGCCCATACTCGTGGATGTTGATGACTATCCGGGAGTTGTACATCCTCTGAAGCCTTGGGGTAATGAGAAAATATCACAGTACCTTCCATGCAATGTTTTTCTTCTTCCCTTTGTCCGGTTTATACCTCTAATGATCACATACTGGACACTATGTCAAGTCTTTCTTCTCTTTCCAGAATAATACACAGTCGTTATTGCACGCATTTATCTGCTCATAGCTCAATCCAAGTTTCCTCATCATCTTCTTCGTATAATAGTACGACGGGGGCAACTTTTCATTCTCTGGCAAAATTTCTTTGATAAAAGTAACAAACTCGTTAAATCCTTTCTCACTTAGCCCGTGGTCCAATTTCAACTGTAATAACCTACTAACCACAGACAACCGTGTGTGTTTCTAGATTCTATCCCACAACGGCTACTCCGCGTCTTTCAACAAATCATAAAACTGATTAGCCCTCCTTTCGGCTGCTACGGACTATTATCGCCGTGGTAGTCACCCCCTTCAACATTAGTATGCCCAGCATCCATAATCATATCTCAGTAATCATATTGTGCCTCCTCCCTAGCGTCAGATTGACTAGCCGAGTTGGATGGCAATATTATCATTTCCCCATGCTGCATCCACCTTGTGTATCCACCCATAAAACTGTACCAAAGAAGATGCCATTTTACCACAATTCTCCTTTTCCAATGCAACAACTCACATTTACTGCACGGACACCTTATCATCTCAAAGTCAACAGATGTAGGATGCGTGTAAGCGAACTCGAGAAATTCGTCGACGCGATCTTCATAATCATCATCATTCTTCCTTTTCATCCAACTTCGATCGACTGACATGACGACTGAGATTACTATATACCACCATAAATTAAAACCAATAATTAGGCAGGGTCGATGTGAAAATGAATGCATGCATGTGACAACATGTTTATATATACCCCCTCCGTCCTCTAATAGGTAGTGGTCATATCCCATTCAGAAAAGCACATGTTTATAAAATAGTTACTAACTCATGCTTAGTCCTACGTCTATGAAAAATTCGGCAGCACATCTCTGTATTTCTCCAAGTACACGACATCAATTAAGTGTTCTAACATCCGTCTAATCTTGCTATTGCAAGAATTAACGGATGTTAGAATACCAGATCTGTATGCACCCGAAGAAACACTGGAGAACGTGTACCAAATATCCATGACATTGAACACAGAGCATGAGTCGATACACTGTCTTATAAACACTTAGCTTTTTCAAATTGTCCAAGCTTTACATCAAAAGGCTCATTACAAAGCATTACTTTGTAATGAGTACCTTTGAACGGGAACAAAGGGTTTTTATGCATGGATGCGTTTGAAAATTGGTAACATATGCAACCATATTTTTGAAATTTCAAAATTTCGGAAAAATTGTTGCATACATTACCAATTTCTCTTTAATAGGTTAATAGGATTATTTAAGGTAATTAGGGATGTATTAGGGGTTTAATTAGTGTTAATTAGGGCTTATTAGAATTAATTAGGGATGTACTAGGGTTTAATTAGGGTTACGTAAGGTAATTAGGGTTATTAGGTTGAATTAGGGTAATTAGGGTTATTAGGTTGAATTAGGGTAATTAGGGTTAATTAGGGCCTAATTTCGGTAATTAGGTTATAATTAGGGATATATTAGGATAATTAAGGTTTAACCCTGATTAAGATTTAATTACGTTTAATTAGGTTTACTTAGTGCTTATTGTTAGGGTGTAATTAGGTTAATTAGGGTTTAATTAGGACTAATTAGGGTTTATTAGGTTGATAAGGGATGTATTAAAGTTTAATTAAGGTAATTAAGGTTTAATTAGGGCTTAATTACATTTGATTTGGATTTAATTAGGGGTTGATTAAGGTTAATCATGTTTAATTAGGGTTGATTATGATTTAATTAGGTTTACTTAGTGCTTATTGTTAGGGTTTAATTAGGGATGTATTAGAGTTTAATTAAGGATGTATTAGAGTTTATTTAGGGCTTAATTATGTTTAATTATGCTTTAATTAGGGTTTGATTACGGTTAATCATGGCTAATTAGGTTTAGTTACGGTTGATTAGGTTTATTTGGATTGATTAGGGTTAATTATAAGGGTTAATTACACTTATGTCCCTGAGGTTTAGGTGTAATTACAGTCAAGGACACAAAGTTTCAAAAGGTAACAAACCGTGTCCACAAACGTTAAAAAGATAACACTTATGTCCAGCCGTTAGGGATCCATCCAAAAAGTGTACTTTTTTGGTGATGTCATCAATACATATTTTTAAAACGGCAATACTACCCCTATACTGAATAAAAAAATATACAGAATTATTTTTGCTATCAAACCCACGTGTTTTTTTCTCTCTTCTAGTTGTACGGCAACTTTTTAAAAGGGACATAAGTGAAAAAACTGGACTGTTGAGTTTAAATGCAAATCTGAAGAAGCAATTTCAAAATGTTCTCAATTTGTAAATTAGGGTTTCAAAACCCTAAGCTATCTTAATCCGCAAATTAGGGCTTCAAAATATTCTCAATTTGCAAATTGGGGTTTCCAAACCCTAATTTTCTAAATCTGCAAATTAAAGTAGGCTGCAGAGACGGAGCTTAGGGGCATACGCACTTGAGATTGTAATGAACCACTCACGAACCATGAGTTTATGTTATGCATTTCCAATCTGCATTCTCATGCCTCTGCGTTTCCCCTTCTCCGTTAACATGGTTGTGCGGTTTTTGTGTGATTGGGCAATTGGCGGTGGTTGCGGAGACTGGGGGGTCGTGGGTGGCTGATGGTGTTGGCTGCCGTACGATGGCATGCATTGATGCCTGGTGGTGGGTCTGCTTCGATAGCAGCCGTGGGTGAGCCGATCTGTGGAAGCGGGCAGTTGTGGTTGTGCGGTCGTCGACCGTGGGTGGGCCGATCGATGGGGATGTACATTGGTGTTTGGTTGGTGGCAATCGCCGGTGAAGACTAGTAGTGGCCGTTGTTGGCCATCTGCCCTCGTCGAAAATGGTGCAAGGCGTCGAGCAGGAGACTGGTGCCTATGGTGGTGGCCCGTTGTTGGGTCATGGTGGTCTGATCAATTGTGTTTGCGGCCGGCGGTGGTGGGGAGACTGGTGCCTACGGTGGTAGCCCGTTACTCAGTAGCGGGCAGTGGGCGTGGCAGCCTAGAGTGGGTTGCCGGTGAAGATGGATGGTGATGGGTGGGAGAGAGAGAGAAAGAAAGAGAGAGACGCCGGGGAGAGAGAATGAGCAATAAGGTATCATTTTTGGCTTTCCATTGGCAAATCAGGGATATCATTTTTAATTATGGGCAATAGGGTAATTTTAACCCTTCCGTTATGTCTTTGTGTATTCCGTTAGGTCCAAGGACATTAGTGTCTATTTTCCAAACTTATGGACACGAGTGTAATTACACCTAAACCTTAGGGACATAGGTGTAATTAACCCTAATGGTTAATTGTTTCTAACTATCAATACAATATTATAACAATTACAAGAATTATAACAATTACAACATATAATTCTAACATGTAATTATTCATACATGTATAATGCATATGTAACCAAAATATAAAGCATATATAATATATGATGCTAAGGAAGTGGGTTCGCAGTCGACGTGGAGGTGCCACAAGGAATGCAATCCGAGTCAGATGCCAAGTTTGCTGATATGGGACACAACAAGGATGAAGCAAGGGAAAAGATCAAGGGCTTCCTAGATAGAGCCTAAGGGTGGCAGTGCTCCGAGGGCGACAACGTAGGATTAATATACGACGACAGTCACAGTCCAATTGTTAGGTCCAGGGTCAAGGTCCAGTATGTTTCTCTCTCTAGAATTCCAGAGCTTTTGGATTCTAGAATGAGAAAGTGATTTTGTCAAAATGAGAGAATTCTGTTGAAAATGAAATCCAAAGTCCCCTATTTATAGGGAAAAATATGCCTGTGTCATCAGCTGACACGTATCATACCCTAAGAGTGACACGTCACCAGGGTGTCAAAAATACCAGTTCTCCATAGACTGTCGGATCGCATATTCACCCAGCCTGCTTCTCACAGCATCACTCTGTCTGTCTGGAAAGACTAGTTCCCACTGCATCGGTGCGGCCAAAGAACCCACTTGATCTAGCCACCAATCCAAGCCCTTGTAGAGTTCCACAGGCCTGGCAGGGTGGGGAAGACCTGACGCCCAACGGCCGGGCGAACTAGGCGTGATGTCCTCTGAAGACCTCCTCTTGCCTCGGAATGACCCGAGGTCATAGTCCCTAGGGGTGCCAAAGCAAGGCCCTAATGCCGAAGCATGTAGGCCAGCACGCACACACCCTGACAGAGATAGTGTCCCAGAGTAGTCGCCTATTTCGCAGGCTGAGGCAGCATCCCGGAGGAGCCGTCTACCTGGCTAAAGGGGAGTCTTTGTGCCGGAGCAATTAGAGCTCCCAGGCATCAGCCATCTCGAATGGAACTCAATGAGAAGTACTTGATACCAAAGTAGTTTGATGCCGTGATTCAACCATCTTGAATAGAACTCAATGAAAAGTACTTTATGCTAATGTAGTTTGATGCCGTGATTCAGCCATCTCGAATGGAACTCAATGAGAAGTATTTGATGCTAAAGTAGTTTAATCTTCCACTTTGTGCCAGGAATCGCAAGGTTGATAAGCTAAGTGGTGACAAGATGCACAGACTCATTGCTATTGGTATTGACAGAGAGGAAGTAGCCTGTGGATTGTGTCAATTAAACTGGTAGACACAGTCCAGAAAATATTTGCCCAAAATTAATCGGTAAGGAACCGCTTTAGTGAAGATGGATGTAGACACTTTTCTAGATACTAGTAAAACGTACGTGCGATGCACGTAAACATTAACATGTGTTAAAATAAGATTATGGTATAGAAAAGGCATAACACTATTAGCACAGACGTTTGTTTCTACGGTTGTCTCCTGGAGCAAAAGTGTCCTCACACCAATAACATAATCCTCATTTTCGTCTGTCATCAAAGTAAGCACAGACGTTGGTAGCAGTGCTTTTTGTTGGTTTGGGGGTTGAGTATGGTGGAGTAGGGTGCTAGAGTAAGGGCAGGGCTTTTTGGTCTGTCACTTTGTAGGGTTGTGGGTGGTTTAACAGATGCAAAAGGGCTGTAAGATGACTGCATATTGTTCCTTGAGGTCGTTCGTGATTGATGCCAACTGCTTTATAGGATTGCTTCATGTTTTTTAATTAAATAAATAGCCCTTGAGAGATTGTATAGTTCAAACTTATCAATCTCCAATTGTACCTCGTCCTTTAGGCCACTAACAAAACTCTATACAAAGTACCCCTCCTCGAATTTACACCCTTCATTAACCAATACAGACCTGAGAGTCTCAAACTCGTTATAATACTGCTCAATAGTTCCCAATTGTCGCAGCTTATGGAATTTCCCAATGACACTCCCTAAACAACCGAGCAAATATGGAATTCACGTCTCTCTCAAATTCAGCTCATTGAACCTTGGCTTGGACTTTAATATATGTCCCAAACCAGTAATTTAGTTTGTCCTTCAAGCTTAATTTAGGGAAGAAATTACCATTTGCAAATTGGAAGTACTCCTTGTGGTTGCTATTCCCCACTTTACTGCCTTTAGTTTGTCTTGAGCTCGACTCTTATGTTCCATCATTTCCCCCCCAGAAGAAATCAACTGCTGCATCATGATTTGCAATTCTGTAAGAGCTTGTCTCATAACAAGTAGCTCCCTGGTCCACTGACAGCTTTGGATCTGGTAATTTTGATATGGTCTCTTTCGACTCCGCGCCAATTGATCATCAAGCGAGCCAAAATGGTCAGATAATTGAGCTTCCATTAGGCTCACGTGTTCGTCCAACTGATTTTTGGTCATCTTTTTACCATAACCCATGGTGGATCAAGCTTCCTATCGCAGCGTTGAGAATTAATAGTTGCTCTGGTACCAATTTGTAACAATGATGAGAAACGTTGTTAAGAACTGGAATTTAGTGGCACTTTGCGTTAAGAATCCAGCTTAGCTGGCCTAATTGCAGAGAAGAGGAAGTCGGAAGAAGAAGAAGAAGATGAAATTTAACCACTTTACTGCCCTTATCTTGTCTTGAGCTTGACTTTTATGTTTCATCATCTCCCCCCCCCCCCCCGCAAGAAATCAATTGATGCATCATGATCTGCAAGTTTGTAAGAGCTTGTCTTATAGAAAGTAGCTCCCTGGTCCACTGATAGCTTTGGATCTGGTAATTTTGATATGGTCTCTTCCGAATCCGCCAATTGATCGTCAAGCGAGCCAAAATGGTCAGCGAATTGAGCTTCCATCAGGCCGACTTGTTCGTCCAACTAGTGTTTGGTCATCTTGTTACCATAACCCATGGTGGATCAAGCTACTTAACGCAGTGTCGAGAATTAATAGCTGCTCTAATACCAATTTGTAACAACGATGAGAAAGACGTTGTTATAAACTGGAATTTAGTGGCGCTTTGCGTTAAGAATCTAGTTTAGCTGGCCTAATTACAGAGAAGAGGAAGCTGGAAGAAGAAGAAGAAGATGAAATTTAACCACTTGGAATTTCATTCATGCCTTCTTTGTTCTCATTCTTCCCTTTACATATCTCACAATTTTTCTCCCCATGACAAAATCAAGGATAAGATTTAACGAATTATAGTGGATGACATAAAAAGAAAAAGAATTACTGGTGCTCAATTTTAATCTTGCCTAAAAGAATCATCAAACAAATTGAGCAGAAAATAAGATCATTTATATGGTATGGTCAAGATGTAAAATGTACTGGGGCTAAGGTATCCTGGAAGGATCTATGTTTGCCTAAAAAAGAGGGTGGCCTTGGACTCAAAAGACTAGAGGAATGGAATAAGGCAGCAATATGCAAACATCTCTGGGATTTGGCACACAAAAAGGACTCCTTATGGGTAAAATGGTGCCACACTTACATCATTAAAGGGTAGCACTTGTGGACCTTTAACCCCCCTATGGTCCTCTCCTGGACATGGTGCAAGATCCTAAAGATTAGGAAGCTATGTCATCAGTTTATTCAGTACAAGGTAGGTAATGGGGAACAAACCTGGCTGTGGAAAGACAAATGGTTGATTGATCAGTCTCTGGTGGTTCTATTTGGTCATAGAGCTATCTATGACTCAAATATCGCTAGCAATGCCAAAGTCAGTGAGATCATTCAAGATAGAACCTGGAAACTCCTACTATGCAGATCAAGGGCTCTAATTGAAATCAACATAGTACTGCAACAAACTCAGGTGCCTAACACTGAGATTCCTGATAGAGTATGGTGGAAGCTAACACCAAATGGAATGTTTAAAATCAACTCAGCATGGGAAGGACTGAGAACTCATGGTGTAAGGGATCCCAAATGGAAGCTTATATGGTTCTCAGGACACATTCCAAAATGCTCAATGATCATATGGTTATTATGCAAAGGAGGACTCAGGACTAGAGTGAAGCTCAAATCATGGAATATTATTCAGGAGGAGCATTGTGTTCTTTGCTCACAGCAAGCTGAAACTGAAGACCATCTCTTCATCCAATGCCTTTTTGTGCAAGAATTATGGAAGGTAGGTTTTGAGAACATGCAAACACCAATAAGGCTGACAACATGGACTCAAGTATGGGAAGACACTGCAAGAACATTTGCAGGGAAAAGCTTCAGAGCTAAGATAGGGAAGCTCATGATGGCTGTAATTGTCTATGGAATTTGACAAGAAAGGAATGCAAGAATCTTTGAGAATAGGAGCTCAACTGTGCAAGGATGTTGGAAAATGATCAAACAATGGATGACATTCCGAATAATGTCATGGAAAAAGGTCCCAGCTTCATCCAAGAATCACTCTCTGTGTCGGCTGTGGGAACTAGATAATAGAATACTAGATAGAACACCATAGTCAAGCAATTGGAGTTGACAGAAGATTGTACATAGTTGAGAGAAAAACTGTATATGCATAGTTTGAAATTGTAAGTTTGCACTTCATGGAATAAAAAAGACATTCAACCAAAAAAAAAAAAAAAGAGAATTTAAACAGAACATCTAACGGCCATGATCTTGTTTGGGAATTGCTGAGCACGTGGCTTCACTCACTGGCCATTTATTTCCTTACGCGCCTCACACACATTTCTTCTGTTAACGTTGTTGTTTCCCAGCTCCTTTTTCTCCTTCAAACCTTCCCAGCTCCTTGTGGCATTTTAACCTTGATCTTCATGGATCTTCGAGGTTGGTTGGACAGTGTTGTTGTTGTATGATCCGTGACGTCATTCGTGACACTTTCCTTTGTACATGTATCGAATTTTTACATGTTGTTTAAGGATTGACTATGCCCGGATATCGGAATTAAAATTGCTTTAGTTGTTTGAAACTTTTCTTGTGCAGATTGTTGAATTTTTAATCCTGTGTTGGTTTCTGGGAATGAAGAAAGAAGAGGTGGCAAACTGGGGGAGTTAAATGGATTGGGTACAAATGGGTGATTTACTCATTTAAACCCATTTAATTGGGTCATGTATTAAATGGGATGGTTTTACCCATTAACTCTCTCCTCATCTTCATCGATCACCACCGCAGGAATCAGCGCCATATAGTAGATCTCGGTTAAGGATGGTCTCCTAACTACTGATGGGTGGCTCTAATGGAGGCAGGGGCGGTGGCATTGAGAGTAGTGGTGGTGGTCGTCGACGTAATGGCGGTTGCAGCCCGGCGAGGATGTGGTAGTGGTAGTGGTAGTGGATGTGGATGTTCTGATCTGCGGCGGGGCCGTTCAAAGTGGTGGATGTGGATATTATGATTTGGCGGCGGGGCTGTGATGGCGTTTGGAATGGTGGTTGTTGACGACGGGATGGTGGTAGCAGTGCGGCGGCGTTGTTGTGGTTGCGGTTGCCTGATGTAGTTGTTGTTGATGTGGCAGTGGCGGTGGGGGCGGTGCGGCGACGGTTGCTGGTCTGCGTTTCCTTTCCTCGTTTTTTAAGAAGAAATCTGCTCTGGAACCGTTTTCAACCGAATGCAATGCTTTGTTTTTTATAAGCAATCACGGAAGAGTTGCTTTGCAATTCATTTCTTGCTTTTGAGAGGAGGAGACCAAAGTATTCTGTACAAACAGTTGACATCAATTTAATCTTTCTGGGCAAGCCTTCTATCTAAAGGACAAACAACTCATTGTGATCACAAAGAGCTTACCAAGTATGAGCCAACAATGGCCCCGAGCACAATGCATCAGAGAGGCACAAAGACAGTAGGCCAGTGACGTGCATAAGCACAAATGCATCATAGAGGCGCAAAGACAGTAACCCAGTGACGTGCATATTCCTTAGTTTTGGTTCACATCAATCGTGACACCCCCAAGGTCAATGACGTCTTCACGTACAGCTTGGAGAGGTTCACATGATCCTATAATGAGCAGACAAAGAAAAAAACAGTTCAGCAGATGTTCTTAAGAATGAATTGCGTGAATTTCAACCAGACATTAAGCAAGCTGATGAATTTCTCACCTTCTTGAAGTCCAACCCGGACAAGCTTTCATGAGATACCCCAGAGGCCGATTCAAAGAAATGGTTTATCTCAGGTATGTGTCGAACCCTTGGGCGGTCCACACTATCTTCATCTCTTATACTTTCCAAAAGCTCTGTTGACACAGGTGATACCAAATCTAACTTTTCAAGACTGGTAAGATACTCAATACCTCGAGGCAGCATCTTTAACTCCGTGCAGTTCCCTACATAAATTCTCTGGAGACCTGGCATTACACCCTTCTCTATAATTATCTCTTGTAGCTGTGATAGACTGCGAAAGTACAAATGTACTAATTTATTGAATCCTGTCGAGAAGCACAATTTGCTTCCAGCATATGCATTGATAAGTGCAAGTTCCCCTAGATTGGCTAGTGCTTGAATGTGAGGAAGTAGATCTTCAATCAACTTAGACCAATGCAAATACAGGCTTGTGAGGTTCTGAAGTGAGCCAAACCAATGTGGTACGGTTTCAAGTTTTCCTACCAAAACAAGATTTTTAAGGCCAGGAGGAGCAAAAGTGGGTGAATCCATTCCTAGGTACTCCTCCTCGTCGGTAACCATCACAAATAAATTGCGAAGGAGACACATACTTTGGAGGGAGATGCACAGATCCTTTCCATCATCTTTTCTCACGTTTGTTATGCCAAAGCTTACAAGCTGCGTCATGTTCCTCAGCTGCTTCAACAAATTTGGTTCTGCTGTGACACAGTCAAAGACTTTCAAGCTCTTTAGCTTGCAGATACTTGATGGAAATTTTATGCCGGAAATAAAACAGAAATCGTCGACATTAGGATTGTGATGATATGCAAGTAAATTTTGCAACTTTTGCAACTTTCCAATCCCATCAGGTACCACGTCTATTTTTGTGTGTCTAATGTCTAGAGTTTCTAGATTGCTGAGCCTCCCTATGGATTTTGGAAGCTCCTTCAACTTGGTTCCTTTCAAGTTCAAGTAGCTCAAATTAAAGAGGCCACCCACTTCATCAGACAATTCCTCAATCGGTACATTTTCTAGATCCAAGACTCTGATCAATCTCAACCCAGTTGGTAAAGTAATAGTAGAAGATGGAGGGATCAAGTTAGCAGAAAACACGAAGAGAGATCGAATCTTTGCTAGGCCTGTGATTGATTTTATCTCTTTGGACGTTGTTTGAATAGACAAGCGAGGTGCTGTACTGACCTCTTCGTCACTTCCTTCTCCATTGTACACGACACTGAACTTCTCTGCCTCCGACATCGAGATAGCAAGCTCCCGCACCAAGTCGTGCATCTGGCATCTTTTTGGATTTCCTGTGTAGCTCCTGGTTACAGCTTGAAGCATGCTTCGATGAACAAGTTCTGCAAAATACTCTCCTGCTAACAGATGAGGCTTCTTAGCCTTATCGTACTCAATGAAACCTTCCGCTATCCACAGTCTAACGAGCTTCCCTCGCTCCATTTGATAATCTTCTGGAAATATAGAGCAGTACAAGAAGCAGCGTTTTAGCTGGTATGGCAAATCACTGAAGCTGAGGAACAAAATACCCTTGACTACTTCTAGGCCAGGGTTATTTCTCAGTTCCTGGTTCAAACCACTATTAAAAATGATCCACTCTGATGACGTTTTCTTCGAATACATGACACCGCCCACAGCCAAAAGTGCAAGAGGTAGTCCTCCACACTTTCTAACAAGTTCCTTCGCTGTGTGTTAAAAAAAATATGTGGAGAACATATTGAGATTAATTTGCTATTACACAAGATATTTTTATTATTTTCTAAGTATCTTTTAAAAATAATTTGTACCTTTGAATGGATTGCATATTAGTTTAATTACATATTAGTTTAATTTTGATAGAGAAAATTTGGTCCATATATTTGTTTATACCATGTTATTTATAAAAGTTAGGCTTAATTACACAATAAACCCCATGTTTGGCAATGAATTGCAACCAAACCCTCAAAGTTTGCAACTTGACACCCAAGACCCCAAGGTTTGCCACCTGCTGCAATCTCAAAATTTTACTAACATACGTGAGAAAATCCGTTAGTTATCAAGGGTAAGATGGTCAATCCGTAAGTTCTTATTAATTAGTCATCTTCTTCTTCCATCACTACCCATCCCAACCCACCACCTCCAAACACCATTCAAAATCACAACCACCATTCACCTCCAGCAGCATCAACACACCAACAATCACCACTGAATAACCTAGCACCATTCGCACTCGGCAGCATAACTAACACCCACAACCACCACCAACAATAAACCAGCCATTGTATCCTGACATCACGCCAATGAACCCACTGCCATCACACTGGTAATTCTACTGCCGAACCCACCGGCCTTCAGCCCTACAGATATTTTACAAGCAGTACCTACAGCACAAACACCATTGCCACGAACAAACCACCACCACCACCATCAACCAGGCAGTAATGATGGTTCAATTATGATAGTGGCTTCAAATCTAAGCAGATCTATGATTATTGGTGGGTCATGTGGTGGCGTTTGGTGTTCGTCTGAAATGATGTTAGTGGGTTCATGGTGGTGATACATTGGTTGATTAGGATGGAGTTGGGGTCTTTGGGCTTTACAATGGCTAGTAGTGGTGATGGGTCGATGGTGATCAACGATGGCAGCGTTGGTGGGTTAGTGCAAACGATGGATTTGGCAATGGTTTGTGGATGTTGGGGTGGTGGTTAGGTGGTCATCTGAAATGGTGTTGGTGGGTCGATGATGAGGATACGGTGGGTGGGGTGGAGTTAGGTTGGAGCAGAAGGAGGAACAGCTAGGGGCATTCGGGGAAGGAGAAGAAGGAAAGGTAAAAAGAAAGATATTTAAAGACGCATGTTTCGATCTGGGCCGTTGAAGTTGGTTGAGATATGACTTATGCTGAAATAATATAAAGAATGTTCTGAAAAGACAAAAGTACCCTTCAAAATTAACAGAATCGTTGACTCCTGTTAGTAAAATCCTAAAATTGCAACATATGGCAAACCTTAGGGTCTTAGGTGTCGAGTTGTAAACTTTGGGGTTTTGGATGCAATTCTTTGCCAAACATAGAGTTTACAGTGCAATTAAGCCTAAAATTCAATCAACACGATTAATATATAGATTCATATAACAATATAAATGTGTGTGTGTGTGTGTGTGTGTGTCTGCGTACATATATTATTCATCATTTTATTTTCTCTTATGTTGCATAACTTTTCATATTCTTCTCGGTGAATTTTATTAATAAGAACCTTAAAATAGGGATTATTATTAGTAGTAAAAGTGGTCGAAAACTCATATAAAGGTAGAAAAAAAAACATTATTTGTTATTATTATTCGGAAAATAAGTATGAGCTTTTAGCAAATGTTACTCTCATGTGCAACATAAATGATCAATACGAGTAATGACTTAATTTTGACTATTAACACCTTAAAAATGCTTTAAAAGAACAGAAATAATTTCATGACAACGGAAAAATCATGTCTCAAAGTTAAAAAAAAAAGCCAAAATTTCACCAATTATAGGTTTTCTTTTCTTTCTACAAAGCAGTGTACGAAAGCGAGTATGACTTAAAAATAACAATTGACTTCACGAATTATCTTGATTAATTAACCTCAAACACTAAATATTAAAATCATACACTCCTATAAATCCAAAAGAAATGATTCAGGCATAAGTGCTAAGCACTTTACATGTAAGAGTTATTTAATTAGAGTACTAGCATTAAAAAGAAAAAACAAATTCTTAAGAAAGCATGTAATAGTATGAGCGACAAAATTATATATGAAAATGAATATTGTGGTTCACAAGTTAGAGATTTCGTTATACCCTACTCAGTAGCACATTAAAAAAAACTCTACGTAACTAATAGGAAATAACTTAACAATGTATGGTATAAGTTACATACTAAAGTAAATGATGTACCTCATATACTGTGCTTAATGTTAGAAATTATCCATAATTGGACCCTTACCTTATTGAACCTTGCATTATAAGATTTGATGTCCAACAAGAATTAATCACTTTCATTGATTGGTTAGAGAGATATAAAGTCTCAAAGTTAGGCATTTAATAAGGTTAAAAACAGTCATAATGTGGGTTCCCACATTGCTTGGGAAATGAAAAGGTTAAGGGTTTTTAATTGGCCATGTGACATACCTTATTGTTCTAGAAACACAAAGTATGCATGACCATGCACTCGCACATGTGTGGTGCACCACATCCCATGCGCAAGCACACGCGCCGCGGTGGTAGTATAAGGGCACTATTGTCGCTTTTAGGTGCACTTCGCACTTGGACATCGTTGCTAGGAGCCCTCTCCCCAAGCCCAGCCTTAATTTCTTAAAACAAATTCAGCCTGTAAATTAGAATGAGTGTGACTTTTGGATTAAAACAGAGTGACTGTTAGTGAATTAAACAAAAACTTTCTGTTTTGTTTAAATTCAAATGGCACCGGTTCATAGTGCCTTTAGTTCAAAGTTGCACTGTTCATTGTATCTGTCAGATTGTGACTACTAAATGATACCTACAGGGTCTCTTAACTATCATAACTAATTGCACATCGTCAAGGCACTTTTTGATGCACTATAAATAGGGGCTGACAGCAGTGCATTTCTCATTTTGTTTTGCACTCTTGCTCTCTCTCTCTCAAATTTATGTCTATTGATTGCTTGTGCTGTAATCAATAGTACTTTCACCTGTTTTATCTTGGGAGGCAGATTTGCTGCTACCCTAAGCAGATTATAAGGGAACAAATACTATCATAAGGAAATAGTGTATAGCTTTCGACTCAGACCATCTTTCTCTTTCTCCATACTGCTTACTTTCCAACAATCTTAAGACATTATTTTTGCTTACAATGAAGACTACTGCAAAGATGCATGTGATCAATGGCACCTCCAAATCGACAAAATTTGATGGCTCTTTCTTCAAACGTTGGAAGAGCAAGATGTACTTCTTCCTTACAACATTGAAGATAGCCTGTGTCCTTACATTTCCAAAGTCGGCTGTATAAGAAGATGCAGATGAAGCATCTAAAAAGATTGATATCAAGCAAAAATATAAATGGAAGGAGGATGATGTCTACTGGAAGGGCTGTATTTTGGGAAGGCTGTCCGACACTCTATACGATGTGTATGAGATCAAGTATGGCAACAGTACTATGAAGAAATTATGGGATGATTTCAACAGCAAATACAAGATGGAGGACACTGGGAACAAAAAGTTCCTAATCAGTAAGTTATTTGAAATCTGCATGGTAGCTAGCAAGTCAGTTATTATGCAAATACACGAACTACAAATGATCACGAATCTGTTCATACCTAAGGGCCACTCTCTTGACGATTCTTCCGAAGTCTTGATAATTTTTCTAAATACCTTTCACATGAAAAAAAGTCGCAAAGGGTTGAAACAAAAGAAGGACGCCATGACCATGCAAGAGTTGGTCAACTACATCCAAGTTGAAGAGAATTCTCGCAACTTGGATAGACTTGAGTTGGAAGATCACAAGTCCTCCAAGGCTCTTGTAGTAGATCATGGCTCTTCTTGTGGCTCTAAGCATAAGCTTGACGGTCAAGGTTCTACTTCAACCAAGGGAATGACAAGCCTAAAAAGGCTTGTTGGAGGTATGGAAAAAGTGGGCATTTCAAGAAGAATTGCCGAGTGTCTAAGAGGCAAAAAAAGGACCAAGCCAATGTGGTTGCCATGGAGGACTTCGTTGCAATTGTTTTCGAAGCCAACTTGGTGGGCAAGGATGAGGAGTGCTGGGTAGACTCCAGTGCAACCGAGCACATTGCTAAAAACAAAAATCCATTCAAGAACCTTGAGCCAGTAGCAGAAGGACATCATATCTGCATTGGAAACTCATTGACGGCTAAGGTCATAGGGAAGGGTACAGTGGTGCTGCATCTCTCCTCCGACAAGAAGCTAACCTTAAAGGATGTGCTCTTCGTTCCGAATGTTAGGAAGAATCTTGTGTCTATTAATTTACTTAAACAGTTTGGGTTGAACATTCTTTTTGAGTCAGATAGTATTATTATGAATAAGGGAGGGAACTATGTTGGCAAGGGCTATGTAACCAATGGCTCGTACAAGCTTACTATGATTAATAAAGAGTTTTCCTTTGCTTACCTTGCTTGCTCTTTTAATTATGGCATTCTAGAATAGGACGTGTTAATTACAAATGCATGAGGAGTATGGTTAACTTAGGTTTAATACATCAGCATACGTCACTTAGTTTAGATAAATGTTCAGTTTGCTTAACGTGGAAAATTGTCAAGAAATCCTTTAAAGGGATTGAAAGGAAAACACAATTGTTAGAATTAGTACACTCGGACTTGTGTGAGATGTAAGGTCAGCTAACAAGGAGTAGTTAAAGATATTTTATAACATTTATAGATGATTGTTCACGTTATACTTACACAGACCTTCTAAAGACTAAAGATGAAGCTTTGGATACATTTAAGATTTACAAAGAGGAAGTAGATTATCAACTAGATCGTAAGATTCAAATTTTATGGTCGGATGGCGGAGGTGAATACCTTTTCTTTGATGATCTATTTGAAACTTGGGATATCATTTACCAAGTTACTGTTCCTTATAGTCCCCAATAGAATAGTGTACCCGAGAGGAAAAATAGGACATTGTAAGAAATGGTTAATACATTATTACTTACTTCTAATTTGCCTAAGAATTTGTTGGGGGAAGACTCATGACTTTTACATATATACTTAATCGTATACCCCACTAAGTCACTAATGTCACACCTTATGAGTTATGGATGAAGTGAAAACCTTCTCTTGGACACCTTAAGGTGTGGGAGTGTAGGGCATTAGTTAGGTTAACTGATTCAAAAAGACCCAAATTAGGGAAAAAGGTAATTGAATGTGTCTTCATAGGTTATGCTTAATATAGCAAGGCTTATAGATTCCTAACCATTGAATCAATGGAATCCGTTAGCCAAAATATTATTTTGGAATCTAGAGATGCAAAATTTTTTTAGAATTATTTCTCTAGAAAATGAAAAAATGAAGACATAATCAATGAGGATAAAGTTCACCCTACTCCAAAAATGGGAGACGGTGGTGAACTAAAGGAGAATTAAGAGACAAAGGATAAAAAATTCCTATGGCCCAGATTCTACCAATTTATAGTAAATGGAGGTAGAAATAGAGGTGATTCCTCTTATATGTATAATGTGGAACACATATCGAGAATCCATAACTTCTCAAGATTCTGCCCTATGTTTTTCACCCGAAAGTGAAAACAAATTATGTTATCTATGCTATTCTGCCTTTCTATCCAAAAAGAAAAAGATTCTACCCTATGGCAAGAAGTTATAAATGATAAAATGCAGTAATAATGTCAAACAAAACTTGGGTATTGTAATATCCCAAACTTCGGGAGCTATTTAAAATAACTATCGGATACCCAAAAAATAAACCGACATTAATTTTGAGCAAGGGTATTAGTAGAGTATCGAGGATTAAAAGAATGTCGGGGCAAAAATATAATTTTTGAAAGTTTTTGGGTCATTTTGTAATTTTGAAAATTTTTGTGGGCATAAATGTAAATTTTGTTTTTGGTGATGAAAATAATAAAATGAGTGATAGAATATGCTTTAGTAATATCTAATTAAATTAATAGAGATTGGAATAAAATTTGGGGCTTAGGCGTAATTACACAAAGTTTGGAGCCATTTTACAAATATGAAAACTTTATGGGCCAAATTGTAATTTTTGAAGAATGTTACTTATGTGTCAGAGTTTTGGAAATCAGATTATCTATAGTGGCGACCTCCTACTTCTTTCAGTTGTGACTCATCTGATTTGATTATAAAATGTGGGATGTAATTTTTTGGGGAATAGAGAAATAAAATAGGAAGAAATTCGGAGGGAAAAAAAAACAAACAAACGGTAACCAAGAGTAGAAATAGAGGGGAACAAAAAGCTCGCGGGGGAAGAAGATCAAGGGAAAAGAAAGAGGGAAAGGAAGAGAAACTGGAGAAAAGTTTATGGATTTCTCAAAGGATCATTTGCACATAAAACCCTATTATTTAAGGGTTTGTGCGTATTTCACCTCGATATTTCAATTTTGGCTCAATTTACCTCACTAATTATGAAATTAAGCACAATTTACCAGTTGACGGGCTAAAGTCCAATTTCTTGGATGCCCATCAATTTTCGAGGGACAAAATTGTAACTTCATACATGTTGGAAGCCACATCAGCATTCAATCAGCCACTTTAGTCATGCCATTTCCCCCCAAATCAATTGCCCTAAGCTTTTCCCTCCAAACCCCAACACTGGTTATACGTACACTCATGCACGACATACATACAGCACAGACGAAAAAGAAGAAGCAACCGAGGTTGTAACCGTATTTCACCCTAAATTAGTCCAAAATCTTCAAACCCACAACACTGGGAGGCCAATTTGGAAAGCCCTTAAAATTTTCCCCATATTCAAAAATTAGGGTTCATGCAGGTGAAATTGAGGTGAAATGGGTTCAAGCAGCAATTCAAATGACGCCAAGCTTTACTGCCATTGTGGAGAATCTCGACCCTCGCATTCTTGGACAAAATGTAATCCAGGCAGAAGGTTTATGTGATGTAAGAACTATAAGGTAAGCAATTTCAAAAATTGATTGTGTTGATTTTTGCTAACAAAAATTAACTGGAAATTTGCATTTAGGAACACTCGTGTGGACACTTTGAATGGTTGGATCCAGAAGTTTGTGAGCGAGGGAAGGTTTTTAGAAGGATGGTGTTGCCAAAAGTTGATGAATTAAGAGCAAAACAATTGGATTATGAGAAGTCAATTGAAGAACTGGAAAAAAAAATGAGCTGCTTATGGATATGAACAAGCTGTTAATTGAGAAGAATGAAGTTCTTGTGAAGATAAATGAAGAATTAAAGGACAAGGAATTGGCTGCTGAGAGGATAATTGAAACTACACTGCGAAGGAAGCAGATATATTTGGCCATGTTTATGTTGTTACTGTTGATTTGTATGTACCTATTAACAAAGGGAAATGAGACTATGAGTGGGGAAAAGTTGTTGTTCTTAGCTGAAGGTAGCACAAAAAGTGGCCATATATGTATTGACATTTGCAACTGATGAGTGAAATGTTTCTCTGTTTTGAGTTTATCTATGCAGTGACAATGGCAATATAATGTTCACAACAATACAGTTTCCACAACAATACATAAGTCATTTCACTTACATCAAAGTCCATACTCTATTTCATTTGCACTTGGCTGTTAACAACATATGTTCACAGTTTTCACAACAATACAGAGTGCATTACCCTTACATCAAAGCAACCATCCACCAATACACCAGTTATACAAAAACCAACCATCCATCCACCATTACAAGTTCACACAAAAACTAATCATCCACCATTACAAGTTCACACAAAAACAAACCCATCAGCTACACAAAAACCAGCCATCCACCAATAATGTAATCAAGATTAGGATTTACATAACATCTAGAAAAAGGTTCATTTAATATTCTAACAACAATAAGTAACACCCTGTTAGACAGCCTTTTTGTCAGACATAGTGCTTTTCTTTGGACTGCCTTGTAGCTTTATGGAGAGTAGTTACTGTAACAACTAGTTGTCCTTTCCACAGCATCCTTGAGCCTTGGACATTAAGTCCACCCACTCTAACTGGTTGGTGCTCTGCCTATGCTTACATGGGATTGACACCAGTACACATGAAATGTGTATTCATTGATGTTGTTTCATTCTCTTGAGGTGATGGTGCCGCATTCTCTTGAGTTGAAATGGCACCCACCTGTAATAAGTCAAACCACAGTCAATCCCAGCAAATTATCATATTTAGTTTAATAAAAGAAGCTTGTTACTTTAATAAATTTACCTCACTATCTCTATGTCCACTTACTGGATGAAAATCTACAGAACTCCTCTTCAACTGTAGGAACACAACCAAGTTACTTCATAATTTATTGCCTAAATAACCGTTAAACTATAGAGTTTTGCACTTACTGGAAGTTTAGCCCTGTTCCTATATCTATGCATGGGTTATACTGGAGGGCATTGGAGGAATTACTAAAGGAGTCTTCATTGGAGCTTCATTCTCTATAGGCTCAACATTAGATGTTGAGCCCCTTGAGGCTATCTGATTCTTTCTTGTCTTTGCTGCATTTAATAAATAAAATTCTGAACAAACACAAAGAAATGGTGCATTTAATGAAATACAAATAAAAATCATGTTGAGTGAAGCATTACACATGACTGGGCTCTTGTATTTGATTGTGATGTCTGAGATGACTGAGTATTTGTTGGTGCAAATGGCTACACAGTCTCAGTGGTAGCACAATTGTTGTCATTAACTCCCTCAATTGTTGCTCCCTCGCCATCAACCATTCCAACTCTAGATCCACCTTTAACCTCTTTGCAAGTTCTCCTGTTATGGCCTGATTTCTTGCATTTTCCATATATTACACCTGTCAAACCTCTCCTTAGCTTGTTCCCATCTGATATTGGAGCCCTTGGCTCATCTGGTTTCCTAACCCTAGATTTTTTTGGCCTCCCAGGTTGTACATGTGGTTTATGAGGCAATATTGGACTCTTCCCTGACTTTGGCCACATGTCATAGCTATCCACAGTATATATCATATTTTCATAACTTTTCGTGTAAGTGTCTTTCTTGTAACAGTCAGCAACAAACATATCAGGATCTAGACCTCTGTAATATATAGCAGCTATAGCATGTTTGCATGGGATGCCAGTCAAATCCTATTTTCTGCACTTACATGTCTGGTTTGTCAAGTCTACTGTCCTTTGAGCCCCATAAGTCATTTCAACTTGATAAATATCTACCCCTAACCATGTTACACTCCCAGCCCCATCATATATCTTATTTTTCTCTAATTTCTCTTCAATTCTTGGACAGAAAGGTCTTTCATTCAATGTTTTCCTCGTGTTCTCCCTATAAATGGTAAGCCTCTTCATTAAGAAATTCCTAATAAACTCAAAGCAAGATATGATTGGCTTGTCCCTTGCACCTAAGATCCTCCCATTGAAGCTATCACACAAATTATTTGACAAAATATCACATTTAGGATATGTCCTAAAGTGTGACCTTGACCAATGAGCTGGAGCCTTTTCACTTAACCATTGCCATGCTTTCTCATAAGTCTCCTTTGTGCTTGCCATCCTCCTACCAAACCATTCAACTGCAGTTGCCTTTGAACAACCCAAAAAATGTAGTTTAAAGGTTTCCCCTCTGAACCCAGCTGCCTTTCAAGTTTCATACAGGTGCTTTGCACAATGCCTGTGTTCAGCCTGTGGCATAACTGTTTCAAATGCATTCATCAACCCCTTATGTTTGTCATATATAAATGTATAACCATTGTCATTAATGCCTAGGTCATTCACAAGAATCTCCATAAACGAAGTCCATGTACTAGTGGACTCAACCTCAACAATGGCATAAGCCACTGGGAACATACCATTATTGGCATCTATGCCAATTGCTGTGAGAATCTGTCATTCACATGGCCCTTTTAGGTGGCACCCATCCAAACCAATTACAGGCTTACATTGTGCAAGAAAACCCTTTTTCAATCTCCCTAGACAGATATATATCCTCTCAAATACTGGATGTACTCCAATATTGTCTACTTGGATCTCCACAATGGTACCAGGGTTGGTTTTCTTTAAGACCTCAGCAGAGTCCCATAACTTTGCATATTGGTCCCTCATTTCCCCTTCAATCAAAGCTAAGGCCCTCTTCTTTGCCCTATACCCTTGCCACCTTGAAACATCAACCACAAAATTCTCATTTGTCGTGTTAATAAATGACTGCATTGGCCAAGCAGGGTTACTCCTCCACATGGTTTTATATTTTTCAGAAAAAACTTAAATGAAGCATGCTTAATTTTATGGCTTCTTCCGCAGGTATGTGTTGAATGCAGTTTTTTTATCTGTAAACTGGTCTCCCCATGCCTAAGTGAAGCCAAACATTCCATTCATAACCCACTTTCTTATCACAATGAACCAATACCCTAGTTGATTCACTCTTTTTAAAAACCATATGTTGTTTGCGATGCTTAATAACATGTGCTTTTATAGCCTCTTTGAATTCATGAGCATCCTTAAACACCATACCTACTTCAGAGTCCGTTTCAGCCGTTGTTTGAGCATCCCTATACTTCAATTTATAAGGCTGAAGTTTTGGAAAATCAGGCTTCCTTCTCAAATCATCTTCATCAGACCCTTGCAAGCTTTTCAGGTCATCAAAGTCAGCCAAATTAGGGTCATCTTCAACTGGGGTTTCTTAAAATGTACTACTATAAGGCATATAACTGTCAATGCCTCCAACTTCATCCTCAACTATTGCATTTTCACCATCCCTATTACACTCAGCACCAATATCTTCCTCCTCAACAGTACCAAACCCAGTAGCACTCCCACTACCAACTTCATTAACATCAGTTTTAAATAGTTGCTCTACATATTCTTCATTCATTTCTTACTCACTGTCACAAAACTCAACATCTATGTCTTCCACATTCCTTGAGTCTTCATTACCACCTGCTGCTACTAACTCAACCTGAACATCTACTACTTTGGGCTCTACATTAGCATCTTCCTCTTCTTCAACCACAAACATGTCAGCCACATCGGCCTTATTATGGTTGACCACATCAGCTTGATTGTGGTGACCGCATCAGACTCTGCCTCTACCTCATTTGGTTGTAAAGGTGATGGTAAAGAAAAAGGTATTGTAGGTTGTACAAGGAACAACTCTAAGATTCTGTAATCCATAGGCAACATCTGACCTATACTAAACACGTCCAAATGACAACTTAAGTGCACTAAGCCATCTTTCATACTCATTCCAAGGGTTAGGTATAAAAACCCTACGTAGTATGCATACCCCAACCTATCCTTCATCCCATCTAACAAACATAACCCCATCTTATCTTCATCAACATTGTCTATATAGGTAACCATACCTCCCATATATCTCTTCTTCCCAACAGTAGACATAAATCCACCATGGTGCAGTTTCACAGTTAACAACCCATCCGTAGGAGCTACAATAATAAAAAAATAATATACTTCAAAACATGTAAAACGAAGGAAATGTGCTAATCCATAAGTAAATCAAGGCAAACCAACTCATTGTTTAATCCCATGCAGAGTAAACAAACAAACATATACATAATACTCATTGTTTAATCCCATACAGCAGAATAAAAAATTACCCATACAATTAAACAATATTATTCATAGTTCGTACACCTGAATATTAAATCGCACACGTGCATCGCTACCCACCAAAATAGCATGGCATTTAAAAACCCTAAATGCATACAAATTAGATTGTTAAACAACCCTGATCTTGTAACCATAGAAATGAAAATCCAACTTTAATCCATGCTTACATATTGTAAGCAGGTGTATACTGGTCATCGTTGTAAGCGGGATCCCTGATGTCGAAGAACACCATCGCTGACCTCCGTTGATCACCGTTGTAATGCTTTAGTCTGGAGTAATGGATCGTCGTCTAGAGAGATGCCGACTATGAGAGTTTGTCATTTCCCATTCTGGTTTAGGAATTTGAAAGAGTGGACCAGATGATTTTCGGTAACTCCAAGAAACATTCAACGTCTATATGAACGTTGATGTGGCTGCCAACGTGTCACACATTAAGAAGTTACAAATTTGTCCCTGAGAAATTGACGGCCATCCAAGAAATTGGTCTTCAGCCCGTCAATTGGTAAATTGTGCTCAATTTTATTAATAGTGAGGTAAATTGAGCCAAAATTGAAATATCAAGGTGAATTGCACACAAACCCCTAAACTATAGGGTTTTATGTGCAAATGATCCTTTCTCAAAAGGGTTAAAGCAATAGATTTTTCGGTTAGACAAAGTAGCTTTAGATCCAGGAAAGGGTTTCTATCTGAACCCTGGGTAATGACTCTCATCTGAATCCTTATTTCGATAACTAGTACTCGTAAGTACTCCTTTGATATACTTAAAACTAATGTCGAAACCCTAATTTTTTATTGATATTAGCATGTTATTGCCCAGACAACCCCAATATTGAACTTGAATAGATTATTTGAAAATCTTATCGATGCTCGCCTATTATTGCAGGCTGGGCATATTCCATAATTGTTTGCATTCTTTCTTCTGAACTGTTGTGCCGAAATTCGTTAACTTTTCGCAATCGTTCTTGCTGTTTGTTGTGGTTATTCTGGCATTTCGAGTGATAACTTATTTCAGTATGTTTATTATTATTGAAATCTGAGTTGATTTTGGTGATTTGAGCTTATGTTAAAGCTCGTTGATATTGTTGATTTTTGTGTTGACCTGGGAAACCGTACTGTAGGGAGGCATTATAAGGCTAGTTTGAATCCTGCGTGGAACGCTGGCTAATACGTAGTGGGACTAGTTATATACTAGTACATCGTGCATGTGTACACCATACTGGCTTTGCCTACTTGGCATCACAACTGCCCAGGATCAACACCTTTGAATTTATTGATACTGTATTTTACCGTGACTATTATGGAAATGACTGAAAAGGATTGCCTCAAATGATTTGTGCTTGTTTTAAAATCCTTTAAAAACCCATCATTGTATTTTGGAATGATTGCTTAGGAGATGATCTTTTGTTGATCGTTTTGGAAACCGTCATGATTGTTATTGTTTATTTTATTTGGTATTTTGGTATCTATTTATGATGAATTCTGATCATTTTAGAAATCATTGAGCTATATAGATCGTTTGAAGTATTTTGGGAAATCATCGTCGGTTAGATTCTTTGGAATTGTTTTGTAGTTCTTTTGGTAGTCCTTGTACGACCTTATTGAGCTCTCAAAAGCTCACATTTTGCTTGACTCCCTTCTGCAGATGATGATCAGCTGTAGCATGCTCGAAAATAGGTTTAGAGTTGTGTGAGATTCCGGTGAGCCCACCACTACTGTATAGTAAGACCCATGCGAGGGTCAGTACTGTCAACTCGTACTATAGATGTTCGAGGTTGTAAAGAACCTAGGTTTAAAATTTCAAGTTTAAACAGTTTTGTAATCTTGCATTTGAAGAATTTGAGTTGGTATGGATTAGATGCTTTGAAGTGTTTGTTAGTTAACAGGATTTGACAGGTTTGATGTAATGTGGTAGGTTAACGTTCCGGGAGTTCGAGGCCATGGAGCTCCAGATTTCGAGGGTGTTACAGGTATTGACTAATTTGCCAAGTTTAAATCGATAGGCTACAAATAGATCTTTAAGCGAAAGCTTAAGCCTGATGGATTCGTAGATAAATATCAAGCAAGACTTGCAGCCAAGCATTTTAAACAAAAGGAGGGGATTGACTACTTCAACACCTATGCTCCGGTAGCTAGACTTAGCACTATAAGAATATTATTTGATTTATCATCTATTCAAATTAGTTATACACCAGTTGGATGTCAAGACTGCTTTTCTAAATGATTTTTAGATGAGGAGGTGTACATGGAACAACCGAAAGGTTTTGTACTAAAAGGTCAAGAAACAAAGGTTTGTAAGCTTATCAAATCTTTGTATGGGCGAAAACAAGCTCCTAAGCACTAGCATGAACGATTTGACGAACTCGCTATTTCTCATGGGTTTAGAATAAATGAATGTGATAAATGCATTTATATTAAGTTTGATAATTGACGTGATGCAATAATATGTTTGTATGTCGTTAATATGTTAATCTTTGGTACTTGTTTGGATATTGTATTGCAAAACAAGTCATTTATGTCTTCATCGTTTTATATGAAGGATATGGGGGAAGCCTGTGTTGTTTTGGGAATGAAATAATTTGATCCCCGGTTCTATTTATTTGTCATAGTCTTATTATATTGAGAAAATATTAAAGAAATTTAATCACGACAATTGTGCCCATGTTACTACCTCACATGGAGCTTCTATCAAATTAAAGGCAAATGAATAGAAATGTGTTTCTTAGCTACAGTATTCTAGTGCTATTGGCAGTTTGATGTATTTCCTGCAATTTATCCAACCAAATTTAGCCTTAACGATTGGCGTTTTGAGTAGGTTTACTCATAACCCCGGGCAAGTCCATTGGAATGCGATGTTTAGGGTGCTAAAGTACCTTAATGGCACAATAGACTATGAATTAACTTACAAGGAATTTCCTGCCGTATTGGAAGGGTACACATATACAAATTGGGTCACGGACTCGGATGAAAATAAACTCATAAGTGGTTGGATATTTACCTTAGGTGGAGGTGTTATTTCTTGGGGTTTTAAGAAGAAATTTTTTATTTCACATTCTACTATAGAGTCCGAATTTATTGCTTTGGTAATGGCAATGAAGGAGGCAGAATGGCATAGACCTGTTAACACAGATTCCTCTATGGCCTAAGCCAATGCGTGTTATTTCTATATTCTGTGATAATGAGCCAGTGTTATCGCGCGCATATAGTAAAGTTTAAAATGGGAAGTCTAGACATATAAGTCTTAGACATGCCTATTTGAGAAAGCAACTAAGCAAAAGAGTTGTTATTATTAGTTATGTGAAGTCCAAAGGAAATTTGGTGGATCCCTTTATGAAAGGCCTAGGCATGGTTATGATATGGCAGACTTCCAGGAAGATGGGTTGGAAGCTCATGAAATAAGAGAGGTAACATGCATGTGGAAACCAACTAGATATTACAGTAAATTTTGGTCTTCTAGTTCAATGGAATAACACGTATTTATAACCAATAATGCACTAAAAGATGAAGATTTTGATCTTCATGTCATCTCAAGGTAGTGCATACTTGTATAGAGAACAAGAAGAGGATGGGAATTATTCCCTTAATAAATCTATGTCTTTTAAGGAGGGTGCATGTCATACAAGTGTACCGTATTAGATTTAACTCGTCGCTTCTACAAGATTTGAGCTTGTCTTTATGGCACTTATGAAAATCCTAAATGTAGCACAAGGCCGTAAATGTGCAAATATTTGAAAATTTGGTTGGTAAGTTCTACACATAGTAGCGATAATCAATCACCAATGATTCTTAGTTCAAAGCTGAGGTTACTCTGACACCTTTGCTTTAGTAGGGCCTACCAAAGGATAGAGGGATACATTTCCTAAATAAGGAAATATGATCAAATTCAATTTTGAAAATTTGGGAAAAATTGTTGAAAATTTTCCATATTTGGACTCTTACCTTATTGAACCTTGCACTACAAGATTTAATGTTAAAAAAGAATCAATCAATTTCATCAATTGTTTAGAGAGATATAATGTCTCAAAGTTAGGCATTTAATAAGTTGGGCATATAAAGTCTCAAATTTGGTCCTAATGCGGTTCCCACATTGCTTGGGAAATGAAAAGGTTAAGGGTATTTAAATAGTCATGTGACATACCTTATTCTTCTAGAAACACAAAGTATGCATGGCCATGCACTCGCACATATGCAGTATTATCGCTTCCCCGAGCAAGAGCACATGCGCCCGCACTGGCGGCGGCACCGGCTATAGTGTAAAGGCCCTATTGGCCTACTTGGCACTTCGCACGTGCGCATCGCAATCGCTAGGAGCTCTCGCCTCTAGTCCAGCCATAACTTTTTGCGACAAATTCAGCCTGTGAATCAAAATGGGTGTGACTTTTGGACCAACTAGTGTGACTGTGGGTGAATTAACTGTTCTGTCATTCACATGGCACATGTTCATTGTGTCTTTTAGTTCAAAGTTGCACCTATTTATTGTGTCTGTCATATTATGACTCTTAAATGACACCTGCAGTGTCATTTAACTGCCACAACTGATTGCACTTGCTCAAGGCACATGTTGGTGCATTATAAATAGAGGCTAATGGCAGTGCATTTCTCACTTCATTTTTCACTCTTGCTCTCTCTCTCAAATTTCTATCTATTTGATTGCTTCTGTTGTAATCAATAGTAATTTCGCATGTTTTATAATCTTAGGAGGAAGATTTGCTGCTACCCTAAACAGATTATAAGGGAGCAAATAATGTCTTAGGAAAAGAGTGCATGGCATTCGACTCAGGCCATCTTTTTGTTTCTCCATTACTGCCTTACTTTCCAACACTTAAGAGATATACTAACTTGTTAGAACTTAGTTATGAGTATTATCTCCTAATATATACAATAAACAACAACCCAAAACACTAAAGACAAACTAAAGTTTATTGTTTTATAAAAGTTTTGTAACTTCACAAAATTCCATCCCATCCGTCACTAATAACATGAGACTTCTTAATATCAATACATAATTGTTGTAACCTTGTTAATTTGCACGCTTTGTCCGATGCTATGTCCTTTGTTGAGAAATACATGAGATATTCATATTGACCAAGGAGATTGCCACTGCAATGTTCCTTCTTCTATCTTTACAAAAAAGTTATAAGATATTTTAACTGGGAAACGTTCTCTCAGTTTAGCCTTTACTCTATATACATAATTAGGATAGATTATTAAATGAGAAGTAAACAATCTACCAAACAAAGATAAATTAAGTCTGGACAAGAGATTTGTAACCTTGAGCAATTACATCTCCATCTACCACAATCTATAGCAATAATTCTCAATATACAATACCAATCATTTTGTAAAGCTTTTGCACGAGAAAATTGCGTAGAATACCCCTATGGGTTAGGTTTGTTGCAAAATGACCCTTGATGTTACAAAAGTTGTAAAAGAATCCTTCCAATCACAAAAGTGTTGCAACCGACAGTTTCGTAACGAAATAAAAATATTGTCCAAAATACCCTTGTATATAAACCCTAAGATTTTTTCTGTCCATCAAAAGTCTCGAGCAGAGGAGCCGCGCCACCACCCTAGCCACACCGCCGCCATTCTAGCCTGCTCTTCATGACCACAAGCCCAAGCCTTCTCTCTCTCGGAACCACCCAACCTCTACCACCATCACCCAGACATGCCCGTCGTCTTCACAAGCCCAAGCCGTTGTCTCTCATCACCACCACAACCCTGCCAAATCCATCGCCCTTCTCTTTCACCGCTACAACAATCCCACGGCCTCAACGCCCTATTCTTCATCATTGCCGAGTTTTAACCATGTAGCGTGACAATATTTTTTTGAACTATGAATCCCAAACCCATATCTAATAGGTCTTGATCAGAGATGATATGCGACGGAATGATGGAAAACAATGGTGGTTATGCGTGTGGTGAACTTATGGGTCTGGTGAAAGACGCGGTGTTTATGGGTATGGGTGGTGGAAGATGGTGGTGGTTGAGGTTACGGAATATGGATGTGGGTATGTGGTGTTTAGTGGTGGTGCAATGGTGATGTACTGATAACGGCGGTGTGGTTGGGTGGGGCTAATGCCTTGCAACGTTTAATTAAAGGGGGCTGATGGCGGCATGCGATTGGGTGAAGCAGGTAATGACGACGATTGTGATGAGGCAGGTGCATAGTTATTAAAGGCGCAGAAACACCTAAGGCGCAAAGTGTCCCTGGAGCCTAGGAGCAAAGTGCAGGCGCGTGCCTTTTCAATGTGAGGCACAAAGTAAAAATAAATAGATATTAGTGCATTTAATCAATAAAATCACATAAAAAATTCAGAACATGGCAATTTAACAAACTTTGAACAGTAAAAAGAGTTTCAGATCGAATGAGAAGTAGTTGATCCTAATTAAATATGATAACGTCATTCTTATTATTAGTGAAGGCTAAAGCAACAATGTTTTTCTCAAAGGGAAATCACAAGTTCCAAATTTTTCAGAAATTCTTCCTCAATTTCGTATTTTTTGTCTATAAGATGAAGTGAAAGAGTATACTTTTTTAAAAAAGAGTAACAACTAGAGACAATACGCTAGCACAATGAACAACAATATGACAATTGAGTGGTTAGGGATTTGGGCTTTTAGGTTTTTTTTGTGGTTTAGATATTGATTTGTTATGTTATGAAATAAAAAACAAAAAATAATGAACGGTTGAGATGATGGAATGATGCAAAAAATCAAAAATTAGGATTTTGGGGCTTTTCTTTGCGCCTCCACCACAGCCTTGCGCCTGGGCGCCTAGGCAAGCAAGGCATGCCCCTTTTCAAAGGGGCTGCACTTAGTCCCAGACGAGGCGCAGGTTGTGTGCCTTGCACCTAAGCGCAGGCGTGCCTTTGATATCAGGCAACTGGCAACGGTTAGGATTTAATTGATTGGAGTAGGAAAGAAAATTAAGATTTAGGGAGGAAAGAAAAAATAGAGGGCCTTTTTGTCATTTCGATGAATTAATCTCTAACAAACACACTCTTCAGGAGCGTGAACATCACATGCTGTTAATTTGAACGATTTTTTTTTACAGTTGCATCACTTTTGCGATCGCAGGTATTCCTTTACAACTTTTGTAACATCAAGGGTCTTTTTGCAACAACCCAAACCACAAGGGTACTCTGCGCAAATTTTCCCTTTTGCACACCACTATGACTTTTTACCGAGAAAGGTTTCATGATTACCATTATCAGTACACATGCACATAGTTTCTAAAGTAATTGTTTAGAAATCTTAAGAAACACACCAAAACATATGGTCAGAAAAATGTCAACAAAACCTTGGCCGGACGCAACTTGAACGTACCATTTGCCACGATGACGTCATGTTATTAACCTTGACTGTATGTGCATTAGGGTCTCTATTGTAGACTCTCCCGTTTAGACATTTTTTTTTTTTTTGGTAAATAAGATAATAGCATTGAAATGAAATGTTACAAAGTCATCCAACGATATGTATAGGTCACGACATTCCCTTGATTCTGTGTATATAAGATCACAAAGATTAGAAACTAATAACGAACATATAGACCCGATACAAATTGCATTTGCACCGCTTCTAACCACGACGTTTGCAATCAAACTGAAAACCCACACCTTCATCTAAACAAGCAAAAAAACCAATATTTGAGATATCGTGGCCATCATTTCCATCCACCCCCATCCACGGAAGCAACAACCATCGTCGCGCCACCACAACCACCATCACCACCATTGATCACGAGCTAAATGCGCAACCCAAAATAGGTATTAACCCATTTTCTCAACTTGGTTTTACTTGCAAATATGAAGAAAAAAAAATTTTGACGTCACAACACGGGGTTCGATCCAACTGCGTTGTTCAAGAGGGCTTGACGGATTTGGTAGAAGGAAGCTGAAGATGTTGGTAAGTGAGGTTTGTGGTTGGGAAGGATTTGAGTTTGTTGAATCGATTTTGTGATTGTATTTACAAGACACTGAAGCCACAATGGTTGCATTTGAGAAGAGTCTCGTGTGGTAGTTTAACAATCGGGTGTTGACCGCAGATAACAAAGAAAATGGAGGGAGAAGGGAAACTTCTTTAAAGACAATTCCAGCTAAGTTTTTAACGACAACGGAGAGACCATTTTAAAGACGGGGTAAAGTACAAGGATGCGGGTAACTAAAATCGGATTTATTGGGTGTTTAACATGCTTTTAGCACCTAGATGTCTCCGACTTTAGGATAACAGCAGAAGGCACCTGCGCTCACAGTGAACCATTGTATAAAAGTTTTCACTATTAAAAAGGCATATTCTGTCTATTTTTTTGCGTAATTAGTGTTCCAACATCCCACGAAAGAGCAAGAAGCTCCAATTGCATCTCTATTCTATTTGAGTTTAGTAGGTAATTCTACCAGCACTTGTTGAAGCTCTCCTGAGATGGTTTCAAGATCGTATTTTGAGTCACTGGACAAACGTAGTACTACTCTGTTCTTGTAAAGAGACGCATTGAGGGGGGTTCCTTTGTTGCAATTAATACCCAAGAGGGTTGACCTGGAAATCCACAATACTTGAGGGGGCTGTTTGTATCTAACCCATGTAAAAGAATCAATGCCTGCAAAAGCTTTTTATATTCCATTCAACACCAAGTAACCATTCTTGATCTTGTGGGAAAAGAAGAAAAATAAAAATAAGCAAACAAAAAGACATCTCTGACCTTTTATAAAAATTATACTTCTGTCATTAATTAAAAAAGAAGTAAAAAGCATCTGATATATGCACAGTAAAGCACGGCGACTAACCAACTCTCAACTCGGTGAAATGCGGATGTGAAATTCCTCGCTGGGGCTGAGCAAAATGCCTGTAACTCAAGTTTAGACATAATGGAACTAGACTTCAACATAACTAACAAATGGAACCAGGATGAATAACATACATGCGCAGCTTACTTGAGCAGCAATTTCGGCCAATCGTCAACGAATTGCAAATCAATGGGAAACAATAAAAAGACAGAGAAGTTGCAACATGCTTGGGGGCCTCAAAAGTGCTAACCAAAGAAGAGACTTGCACACTGCTTCGCTGTATCCTCTGGGCTAGTAACTGAGAGAACGTAACAAAAATTCAACTTGCATTAGGATGGTATGAAATTTCATTATAGGTTGATGCATCCACACAAGCAGACAACCACACAGATATAGGCATGTCTGTGTGTGTCAATGCCTCGAACATGTAACTACAAGGCTGGTGTTTGCATCAGGGATTGGCATACTAACAAAACCTCTGATACATAAAACTGACCTGTATGACCCACAGTTTGCTCGGATTCATAAATCTCAAAGTCATTTCCTCCCTATCCAAAAAAAGAACAAACTGTAATCTATATAGGACAAGCATGAAAGGCTAACTAGAAAACTTAGAAGTTAATCCAGTCTTCTAGCTGGATACTGAGCAAATACTACGAGGTTAACACCTACACGCTATAGTTTAAAACCCAGTAAATGGTTGAAGCAAGAGGGTACCTTATAAGTCTTGTCTCCAAAGAAGTGGATTTCATGAAAATCATCAAGATATTTCAAGCAATATGTCTTGTCCCATCCTTGAGGGAAAACCTGTCATACGAAAATATTTAGCTGCAATTCTTGCCATTTGCCAAATCAATTGAAAAATCATTGGAGCATCCACAAAAATGTACAGTACTGACATCAAAGCTAATTTGTCCCCCGATAGAAAATGTGAGGTTAAAATGTGCAAACTTCTCGCGGAGCACAGACACCATTTTTGGCCGTATATTTTGGACCTGAATGAAGTATAAAACTCAGTTTAAGGATATATAATACCTAAAACAAACAGTACATAACGTAAACTTATTTACAGATTGATATTTTGTCAAAGAGAACCACATTTTATTACCTTGTCATACTTTTCAAACTCATCTCGTTCTTCCTGACTGCAGTTGCGGCCAATTGGTGAAACATTGAGCATCCCACTTCGAAACTCAATAAAAGTTCCCCTACAAGAAAAAAAAAAGGTTCTAAAACGCTTATCACAGATGAAGAAGAGATATTCAGGTTTATTTTGCAAACCTTTTTATCGGGATATCCAAATCAGCAATATAATGAAGCGTAAAGTTAATGAACTCCTGCACCATCCAGTTTTGTTAAAATAACAAAGATATATTCCCTTCAGATATTTCTCACTTTTTTTTCTCTGTAACCATCAGTGATGTCTAACCTAACCACATAATGTTACCCAATTGACCTCACTGGACAACCATGATATTGCATTCTCTGACAAATGACTATTGAGGTTAAAAGAACATTTCTGATTATCATTTTTGTTGTTTTCTCTTTAATTTGGGGCATGAATGGAGAATACACACACACATGCAAGGAGATACACGAATACATGTATAAGGACATAATGTTTCAGCCCTTGCAATGTGTAAGATCATGTAATTATTGGACCACACTCTTGTGTCTCTTTATACACTTCCAGATCAAGAACTTGAGAGTTGTTGCAGACAATAGGGCAGGTATCTTACCTTGAGCTTTTCATCCCCAAGAAATGACTTCAAGCTCTGAACATATCAAGAGAGGAATGAGATGACAGGAGGAGAAATCAGCAAAAGAACAAGGAACATACTTACAAAAGAAAAAATAGAAGGAAAAGAGAGAAAGAGAGTGAAAAAATGAACGAAGCTACATTCGATTCTATAAATTTTCCTTTTATTATTTATTTATTCACTGCTATATCATTTGCAGAAGAAAGGGTACATATTATTCTACCAATCGACACCAACAACAGCCTGGCATTAAAGAATATTGTTTCTGGGGCTTAAAAGACAAGATTCTGGTTAGATTTTAGATGAACTTTTCAATACCTGGGTTCCGATCAGCTTTCCATCCTTATAAGCAACAAGGCCATTCTCAGCAAACACATAATCGAAGTCATTTATAACTGTATAGACAGGATAGGGTAGACGGTTTAGTTTTAAATAATGAAATAGTATATAGGCAGCTGCAATATAAAGTTTCAAGGTAACCTTAAAGAGCAAAAATATGCACAGAATAAGCAAAGGCATACAAAAGAAGGCAGGAAGAAGAGTACAGCGGAATATCCTTGCTACTTTTAAGTAACACAAAGCACAAATGATTTTTCTACAATCTAATACTGGAATAATTGGAAAGCAGTAATCTAAGGCACCGCATTAAATAACATCGACGTTAAAATGTTTGAGGCTGGACTATATTGCACCCCCCTACAATGTATAAACAGGACCACACATATGGCTTGAGCAATATCCACCTAGAATGCTGCCTCACTGAGATTCTAGAATTGTAGATAGATAGAAACCAGTCATATAAGTCCATATTTGGACCACTTCATCTGTTCTCCTACCTTCACATGCAAGCATTTCCTGACACGCACATCCGACTTAGCTTTTTTACTTCTTTCCACTGGGAGGGCTGCATAGTGCTTTCCTTAAAGGCCATCTGCAGAACTTAAAAGCACCCACAATGGTGTCTTTTCTTTTCCCCCGGTACGCTACTGTGGAATGCATTATCGCTCAGGGAAGGGGCAACCCAAAGTGGAGGAATTTGTTATGTCAATGGTGTCCTACGCCTAGCAAATTCTGTCTGCAGAATGACTGTGGTCCTTTGCTTTCTCTGTATGGTGTATGTTGGGTGATGCCCAGATCTTTTACTGCTTTCCTACATTGGCTGGCACAATCTTGGCACTTTGGTGGTGTCTTTGGCAGGAACGGTAAAGGCATCATTTTGAAGGTATGTAAAACACGTTCTCATGAGGCCAAATTGTGCTATAGGACGCTTGCACTGGGAATGGCTCCCTCAGCTGTTTGTTAACTTTTTTAGATGCTTCGCCTTATCCTACAGAAGGTGGTGCATTGGTGGTATCTGACTATATCTCCTACATTCATAAGATTGAGCCATTTTGGCGGTGTTAATTTCTTCAACAAACAACTACGTAGAAGAAAAAAGTTTACATATCAATCAATAATTTGCATTCACACGTCTGGCTCTCAACAGATTCGAAGCCAACGAGTTTCAGATAAAACTACTATTACCTGGGTATAGTCAGCTAATACATATGCTCACTAAGTTTGGAAAAGAACTGCATGAACTCCATTTCAGGTTATGGAAAAGATTTCATTGAGAAAATCACTGTTCCAAGATTTCAGACACTGTGTCTTTTAGCTACTTCCTAGTACAGAATTTGAAGACATAAACAAAAAGTAGGCTCAATCAATACTTTAAATCATATATAATTAATTTGACAAGATCACGGAGGGTAAGAAAACCAGTAAGGTCAATACTCAGAGGTTCAATTTCTATCCTTGGAATCAGCAAAACCGTAAGAAAGATCATATATTTGAAAACGGGGGAGTATAAGCTTAGTAGTGTGGAAAACGTCTACTTGCTCTCCGATGCTTCTGTCTTAAACAGGGAGAATATAGATTGACGATACCTACAGATCTGGGCTCAGGGAGCATACCAACAACAGGAAAAGCTTGCACAACCCAACCTTTTTAGGTTACTTGCAACAGGGAAAATTAAAATCAAAGAGCAACTTGGCAATACCTGTCTTTCCAAGTTGCTCCGATATCTTAACAAGATCTGATCCTCCAACAACACCAACTGTAACAACCTGCAGGCACACAAGTGTAAACCTTATGTCACTTTCAAGGAGAAAATACGTGTGAAAAGACGCACAGGGCTTAATGAAATTTCTTCAGGGGTTAATGAAATTTCTTCATGCTAATGAAATTTACTCTTCATACTGCTCAAGGGTGAAAATAAATTAGCATACCTTTCGAAGTTCATGCATGAATTGTTGCATGTGTGGAGTAACAACCTGACAAAAAAGAACAAGGTATTGAGCAAATGTCACCATATCTAGATTTTAAAACAAGGAGCAGCACTTAATGAGGTTTTAGAAAGAACGTTATCTAAAACGCATTCAAAAAAAGTTGCCATGGAGGACGTCTACAGAAACGATGTAATATGCAGGAAAATGGTCTGTGCACATGTGCTTCTTATTACCCATAAATCATACTTTACGCATAAAATTTTGCTAGCCTACCCTACTTGCATAATCTTCTCTATCCTCCCCCACTTGCTTTTTCTTTGATAAGTAACACACAAGCACCCCACCCTGACCTGGATTTGAAGAAATTCATGTGTAATTGTTTACTAAGAAATCCAAAATCAACCAACTTTGTCAAACAATTGAACATAGATAACTCAATTAACACACATTGTTTGGAAGATTGAGTTCTACTAAAAAATCACATCGTTCTTAAAAGAAAACTCATCGAAACTCCCAAAACTGAACAAAGAAATCAAGGCAGAAAATTGATGTACCTTGCGTGGAGCTGTAAGAGTGTCATCCATGTCGAACAAAGCAATTATACCGGGCTTCCTTAAGGCGGCCATCACAGTGCTAACACTTTTATCTACTGCCACAAATCCAGGAATATCAGTAAATCTAACTAAAATGTACAGAATACTCATCTTTTAATACTTCAGCTAAAGTGAGGCTGTTATATTCAAGGGAATGCTGTTTTTCGCTAAAGCGTTAACCTTTAGCTGAAAAACCATATGAGGTTCATATGTTCCACAAGAAAGTGCAATTGTTGGGTGAGAGCGACTTTGTTATATACCATTAAATTTTCCATAACCGCGAGGATTAATTTCCACCGGAACGAACGGGTAGGTGTGCATTGTGTTGGAAAGTTAATGGCATGCAAAAATTGGCATCAATTAAGATGCCACATAGGGATTCAATTGCCACAATGCAATCGCATGCAACCTGGGAATCGAAAAATTAGTGAGTAACCTGGAATTAGCGGAAGGAGATTGAAGGGACGAATGCAGTTCTGAATTCCTTTGGAGAAGTTTAAGAGAGACGTAAAGCGGATCCACGTTGGGAGTAAAGTGGCAACGGAATTAGATCTCAGAGATGTTGGGATTTGCGTTCAGAAAGTAGGGTCACACAGTGTTAAGTGTAGAGTCGAGGGGGAGAGGTGTATGGTTTATGCGCTTGGTAGATGCTTCTGCAACTGGGCAAAGCAGGTGCGTTGATAGCAACGTTTGCTTTAGGGAAAATTGCGTAAAATACCCCTGTGGTTTGGAGTTGTTGCAAAAAAACTCATCCCGTTACAAAAATTGCAATAAGACGCATGTGGTCGCAAAAGTGTTACACCCGTCAAAAAAGTCATCCAAACTAACGGCGTGTGATGCTCACGCTCCTAAAGAGTGCGTTTGGTAGAAATTATTCTAACGAAATGACAAAAATGCCCTATAGTTCTTCTTCCCTCACCAAATCCCTAACCGCCGCCACCATCCCTAACCGCCGCCACCTACCTCACCATAATCGCAGCGCCGCCACCTGCTTCACTCGGATTTGTTTGCCGATTTTGGGTTCCACAGATTATTTTTGGCCGGACGTCGTGGTGGTGAAAGGCCGGAGTTCAGGGATCTGCCTATGCCGGTCTCGGTCGCTCTTTTCCTCCCATGCCGGAGTTTTGGTCGGCCGGAGCTTTGGCCATTTCTTCCCCCCGTCTCTTTCCGTCCGTAATCGCCACCCACGCCATGCCCCATCCACCGCCATCACTACATATTTCTTCCCCTCACCATCACCACCTATTTCTTCCCCCCACCCTCACCACGCCTTATCCAGCACCACCGCCGCCCATTTCTGCTGCCATCATCAACTCGAACGCGCCGTTGCCACCAGCCAGATCCACAAACCATGAGCCTAGATTTACAATTCGAATCCACAACCCGCAAGTCCCTCCCTTTCCCCCCTCTTCCCATTTCCCCTTCTATCCGGTCCCCTTTCTGTTGCTCGCGCCGGCCCTAATAAGGGCTTGGGTTGGGCTTGTGGCAAATAAGGGTAGTTTTTCATTTGGACAATTTACAGGGGTATTTTGGACAATTTTTTTATTTCGTAACGAAAACCGTGGATTGTAACACTTTTTAAACCTTAGGTGTCTTATTGCAATTTTTGTAACGGGAGGAGTTTTTTTTGCAACAACCCCAAACCACAGGGGTATTTTACGCAATTTTTCCTTTGCTTTATAACGGCAAAATATTCAAATTCATCACTAAAAAGGCGATATAGATTAGTGGCCACAAGAAAATGAACAAATTTTGCCTCCTATTGGGATTGTAGGAATCTTTCTTCAACTCCATGTATAATGACAATCAATTGTCGCTAACTATTTCTAGTGACTTTTATTCTAACACTTTCAGTGATAATTATTAACAGCATTTTTTTAGCGTCACTAAATAAAAGTCACAAGAAACATATGGATACGATTGAATGTCGATATATGGCGGGGTAGGAGGAAAATTCCTCCAACCGGAGTAGCAGCCAATTTTTTTCCCAAGAAAATTATACCCTCCAACGGTACATTTACATGGGATACTAATGTCCTTATGTCGCTAGCTCATTTTGAATACATGCACTTTAGCTCTTTGGGACCTATTTTTGTAAAACGTTAGTAAGTATTTAATAGTTAAACATCAACCTACTAACTCGGTCAGTCAACAGTGCACCACGTGCTGCCAAATTTACCATAAAATAGGTAGGGCGCGAAACAACTCCTTCCTCTCGATGGGGGTCCGCCAAGTACCCTCTCCAATGCGTGTTGGGGGAGCGAGGGGAGGGGGTCGGTTTTGACGCGAGCTTTTGCCACGCTCCTGACCCGAACACGAACATTCACATACTATTTCAAAATATCCTTACTTATGAGAAATATAATGTCCAAAATATTTCAATACATATCTCAAATCAAAGCACTCATATTAACCATCAGTATCTAGTAACTGCAGCAAAAATCTTACAACAAATAATCACTTCCCAACCATTGGAGTTCCACAAGTTACTTAATCAAAAACTATTACAAATTACTTATTTTCAAGCCATTAAGAAGAGTTTTAAATTAAAATCCAAGCTTTATGCATAGAGCTATTAAGTCCTCTAAGTCGTCTCCGCTAATTACCAGAAATAGGAGGAGAAATGGGGGTTGAGCACAAAGCTCCAGGAAGATAATACACACACATGCACGAAATATAACCAAGGTACTTAAGAACATGTAGCTAAGTTCAAAAAACGCAACATATAGAAACGAAATAAAAGAAGCGAAGATAGATAAATAATCTTAGCACGAAAATTATTCTCATTTACGAATATTGACCCAACAAAGATCAAATCACAGTCAAATACACGTATTCGAATAATTGAACTGATAATCAAATGCAATACAAACACACATAATATGTAAGTGTAAAGTATGTTACCCTAAGCACGTGATAGTTCTAAGTCCAAAGTTTGTATAGCGGTAGCCATTGACATATCATATCATGACATCACGTTAACCTCCGCATGTGAAGGCTCTAAATACTAGTTCAATTCAAAGGGATCCAGACATCAAAGTAAGTCAACGACATAACTTTACGAGTAATTCGGATGGAATATGATGAATTTTTTTAAAAATATACTGAATATTGGACTCAAAACAAACAAAATGAAAGTATAACTTCATTGCAAGTTGAATCATTAAAAATAGAATTCTTAGTAGGCAATTGTGTCTAAAAGAAGTTGTAAGGATTTATGAGACAAAAAGGAAAAAAAATGAGTACTCAGGAATTAAGGAAGAAGGTTTCAAAAAATAGGGGAGAAGAACATGGTGATGGTCTGATGGCCGAAGCACTAACCATGCTGGGTCTAGAAATAAAAGAAGATCAGGATCTCAGTCAAAGGCCAGAAACTTGAAGTGCTATCATTGTCACAAAGAATGGCATTATAAAAAGGATTGTCTTGAACGTAAAGGAAAGAAAAAGGATAATTCCAAGACGGCTGATGTTGGAGTTGTAAGATAATTCTGACGGTGCGGATGTTCTCTCCGTTACTATCAGTTCCTCAGATAGAGGGTAGATTCTTGATACGGGTTGCTCCTATCACATGTTCCCCAATAGGAACTGGTTTGTCACTTATCGCTGATTTGATGGTGGTAAAGTTCTTATGGGAAACGATATTGCCTGTAAAGTGGTTGGGATAGGTTCCCTTTAGATTATGATGCATGATGGTATTGTGAGAACTTTGACTGATGTCAGGCATGTTCCAGAACTGAGAAAAAATCTGATTTCTTTGGGTACGCTTGACTCCAATGATTATAGATATCGGGCTGTATGTGGAGTTATGAGGATAATGAAGGTTGCTCTTGTTGTGATGAAAGGGTTAAAATAAAATAGTCTATATTTGTTGCAGGGTAGCACAGTTACAGGAACATCAGCAGCTTCATCTTCTGATATAGATTCTGACACTACCAAGCTTTGGCATATGCGTCTTAGGCATATGAGTGAGAGGGATATGGATGTGCTGAGCAAACAAGGTTTGCAAGGAAGAAAGAAAATCAAGAAGCTAGATTTTTGTGAGCATTGTGTCTGGTGGATTATATCCATTCAGATCTTTGGGGTCCTTCCACGGTTCCTTCTAAGGGTGGTGGTAGATATATGTTGATCTTTATTGATGACTTCTCAAGAAAGGTCTTGGTGTACATTCTGAAAAATAAGAGTGATGTTTTTGTTCAGTGGAAGCAGTTTAAGATGATGATTGAAAAACAGACCTGCAAAGAAATTAAATGTTTCAGGACTAACAATGGCATGGAATTATGTTTGGATAAGTTTACTAAGTTCTGCAAGAATGAAAAATAGTGAGGCATCGCATTGTTAGAAAAATTCCACAGCAGAATGGGATGCATAATAGATGAATAGAACTCTCTTTGAGAGGACTAGATGTATGCTTTCAAATGCTGGGTTATCGAAGGAATTTAGGGCAAAAGCTATTAACACAACTGAATATTTCGTAAATAGGTCTCCATCGGCTGCAATTGATTGCAAGATGTTTCCTTTATTCGAGATGTGGTTTCTTAGGGTACTGTTATGGTAGAGAAGATTCTCACAGATGAAAATCTAGCAGGCATGATGACAAAGTATATTCCAGAGATCAAGTTTCAGCACTGCTTAGATTTGATCGGTATCAGCGATATTTGACGTGCAGCCCAAGGGGGCAGGTGTGGTAGTAGCAGATGATATTTTTAGGTTTTTTGTGGCTTATTTTTAGGTTTTTTGTGGCTTATTTTATCCAAGTCAAGGTGGAGATTTTTTGATAATGTGTCTCGGATAAATTAAACAACCCAGAATGTGGGGGTGTCCCACATCGGTTATTCAGAGAAGGTTGCGACTTGGTCCTAAGCATATAAGTGATCTTGTCCCACATTCGTTATTTAGAGAAAGTCACTACTTATCTCTAAGTGTGTGTGTTTTAAGTACAAGAGAGAAGAGTCATTCTTTGAGAGGGTTTTTTGAGAGAGACAAAGATCTTATGTCTTGTGTACCTCTATTTTTTGTTATTGTTTTCGATTCTCTTCTTTATTACTTGGTGCAAAATCTAGCATATTCTTTTACAGTGTACAAGAGTGCGGTGTGCATGAATATGGGTGAATAATATGGGGTAATGGTGTGTGATTTATCTCATAATAGGGTGTGGGTGTGGGTGTGTGTATGTGTGCGTAGGTTTGATTGGTGTGTGTAGGAGTTGTATTCAAAGATAACCGTCTTACAAATGTCGAAAACTTCTTGCTCGCGTTCTTCATCACGTTCTTCATAAACGTTAAAAACTATTTGCCCACTTCCTTTCTAACTGCTATCGATTACTTCTCCTTTAAATATAGATGCATAAAAATGCCACTGAATTTCTTTCAATGATGGCTCCACGTCTTACGGATTTTAAGTGCTCTATACCTTACTCGCTATTAATTATCATTAATAACCAAAACCAGCTTTAAATAGAATGAAACATGACCTAAAATTTTCAATTTCCTTATAATGTACACGTATCCACGTCTTATTGGTCATGCTAAAATTCTTATTTCATAGGCGAAGGGACACACCAAAACGGACCATTACAGCCTGTGATACTAAGTACGGACCACCATATGCATGTGTCAAGATTGTAACACAAGCATCAAACAATCAATTCTCTCATTATGCTCTCAGGCCATAAATCAATATATTGTTGGCATGTACAGGGGTGTATAAGTAAGTGTGTGTGTAGGTGTGTGCTGTGTGCGTGTGTATGGATGTGTATCAGTTTGTGCGAATGTATTCAGGTGAAATGTGTGTGTTGATGTGTTCAGGGATGGTGTACAAGAGTGGGGTGTGCATGAATATGGGTGAATAATAGGGGGTAATGGTGTGTGATTATCTCATAATAGGGTGTGTGTGTAGGTTTGGTCGGTGTGTGTAGGTTTGGTCGGTGTATATAGGAGTTGTATTCAAAGATAATCGTCTTACAAATGTCGAAAACTGCTTGGTCGCATTCTTCATCACGTTCTTCATAAACGTTAAAAATCGTTTGTTCATTTCCTTCCTTTTGAACTGCTATCGATAACTTCTCCTTTAAAAATAGATGCATAAAAATGCCATTGAATTTCTTTCAATGCTGACTCCCCGTCTTACGGACTTTAAGTCCTCTATACCTTACTCGCTATTAATCTATATAATATATAATAAGCGAAGCGAGAAAGACATTGATAACTTCTTTGCGCGACACATCATTGCTTCTTTATATGACACGTCATCAGATTCTTATTTTAAGATTATCTTCTATATTAGTAAGTCTTATTTAATTTAAAAACTAACTCTAATCATTCTAAAACTCTATCAAATCAATATACTAATCTATTAAGACTTCTTTTTAACAATTATGTCCTAAAAATTCAAAAAACTAATTCTAATCATTCTCAAACTCAATTTTATCATTATACTAATTTATTATGACTTAATATTCACTATGGTATCTCCAAAACTACTCTCTAATATGAATCTAAAAACTCATATATAAAAAAATGAAAATAATACTTTCGATTTAGAAGAAAAAACTAATTTAAAAATCAATTTTAATCATTCTGAAACTCTATCTCATCAATATACTAATCTATTAAGACTTATTTTTAACAATTATGTCCTTAAAATTCAAAAACTAATTCTAATAATTTTCAAACTCAACATTATCATTATACTAACTTATTAGAACTTAATATTCACTATTGTGTCTCCAAAAGTACTCTCTAATATGAATACAAAAACTCGCGCGCGCGCGCGTGTGTGTATAAATATATATATATATATATATATATATATATATATATATATATATAATTTTAATCATTCTAAAACTCTATCTAATCAATATACTAATCTATTAAGACTTCGGGTGTGTTTGATAACGGAATTAAGCACCTAAAACTTAAAGTTTTCAATGATTCTTAATTACGTGCGTTTGATAACGCTAAACCTTATATCACTTAAAAAAAATTAATTCCTACAAAAAATAGACTAAAATTTTAAACCAGGGTGGACTTACTTATTACTGATAACTTAATTCTAAGTGAGATGGATATTTAACATATTTTTACATAAAAAATATAATTACCACAATGATGTCGCCTCAATTAATTTGTTGACAACACCGCCTCCACAACAATACAACAACTACCACAACCATTATTTCCTAGCCACCACCATAATTACCACGACCTAGCCATTATCACCACCACCATTGACACCACCACAAGAACACTGCCACCTCCACCATACCATCGCTGTTGTCATGGCTGTCATGTCGCCGCCTACCAGCACCACGTCTTCACGCACCATTACTGCCACCAATTACACCTTTTTATCGCCGCCGACGCTATACCACCACTTACACCTTTTTACCGCCGCTGACGCTACCACCACCACTACCACCTTTTTACTCCATTGTTCCTGCCACCACCACCTCCACGATTTTAGCCCCCCCAAAAAAAGTTATAAAGTAGATAAACAAATGCATAATTTTGGTAAAATGGATAAATTTATAAATAAATAATTTTCAGACATCTGCTTTTGATTTACCAAACATGTTAACTTATTTTTCAGTAAAAATTCAGTCGCTTAAAGTTTTCAGTTTTACGAATTCATTGCTTAACTTTTTCAGTACTTAAATTTCAGTTTTATCAAATAGCCATTCATTTTGACAATTATGTCCTTAAAATTCAAAAACTAATTCTAATCATTCTCAAACTCAACATTATCCTTCTAATAACTTATTATGACTTAATATTCACTATTGTATCCCTAAAACTACTCTCTAATATGAATACACACACACACACACACACACAGATATATATATATATATATATATATATATATATATATATATATATACACACACACACACACACATACATACATATACATATACATATACATATACATATGCATATATAAAAACAAAAATAATACTTTTGATTTAGAAGAAAAAATTAATGTTATAACTAAGATTAAACAACTTACGAGACTTAAAAAAAAATGATCTAACAATTGATTTGAATTTTAATAGGTACCTTATTTTTAAATTTGATTAATTTCACAAGAATAACGAGGGTTGTATAATTTGAAATTTAATTCTAAATATTTTTGAACTCAAATACATTAACTTATTATGACTATTGTATTCTTAAAACCACTCTTTAATGTGAATATAAAAATTCATATATCAAACAAATATAAATAACATATTAGATTTAGAAGGGAGAAAAATGACGTTCTAATTGAGTTAAATGTGCTATCATTATTCAGATATATAGATATATACATAAGATAGTCATCGTTAAAAATGAATAATGATATAGATTTAATAAACGAACTATAAGTCAGTATTTTTAAATAAGATTTCATGACCACCAAACTGTTATATCCTGTATATAAGGATTTTGAAAACAAATCACACTCTTTGCTACAATTTATTGTTGAAAAATTCGTAGTATAATTGTCGCGATATTTGTAAACCTTATAAATCTAGAAAATCAATTGTACAATATTTAAACTCTACGCTACAAAAATATATTTACGTATTAGGCTTTGATTTTGACTATTGAAACCTTGATTAGATTGTAATGCAATTCTTGCGAGATATTTGCATACGCATATATGTTTGATTTAGTTCCTTTCAACTGTAAGTTGAAAGAATAATGAGTAGATTGTGTTATAGTACTGCTTGACGATGTAAAAGAAAAGCTTAAATAACGCAAAAATCTAGCGATGACACTATAACACAATCTACTCATTGTTCTTTAAACTTACAATTCAGAGGAACTAAAGCAAACATATATACCTATGCAAATGTTCCGCAACAATTACATGACTATCTAATCAAGACTGCAACTTAAAATGTGTATGAAAGGAAAAAAATTCTACTGGATATCATGTTCATATCTTAATAAGTTGGTGATTTCTTGAAATAATTATCCATTAAGAAGATAAGAATGAACTATGACATTTACGATTTCAAAGATAAAGAACTCTTAACCTAACTTTTCACGCCAATAGACTTGGTTTCGAAATGTTATAGATTTTTCAATTAAAAAAACTTAATAATAAAAATATAATCTTGATAAGTTACTTGAAACTGTTATAAATGAAGTAATAAAAATTTCTTACTAACAATTATAGCTTTAGCAAAAATACATTTTTTTTCATAAGATATTAATCTCTTTTTGTTTCTTGAAATGTGGTATTCATTGATACACTTTTTGTAGCTTTTAAAAATATATTATTAAGTTACTCGAGTTTGACTCAGGATCTTGACGTATAATATTTAACATTTGAGGCGATAAATGCAATGATAGCTCATGACACCTCATTGCATTGTGTTTCTAATATAATAAGAGTTATAAAAACTAATGTTAAACATATTAACATTGTTAAAGATCTCCAAACATTATTTTGAACGGAGTCCTTAATTTTGCAATTACTTAAATCAGCAAATATAGTAGACATTTAAATAATAAGCCTTATGCACTTCGAAAATCAATTCGAAATATTCAAAAAATTTCTAACCAATATAGTAACATAATATGATTTTATTTGAATATTATATATCAAAAAAGCTCTCTAACATGAAATATTAACATGTAAAACAAAAATTACTTAAGATATTTAATAAGAAAAATTAGGTAATATTTCAAATTCATATTTAAGTTTTTTGTAAATTCAAATATGAATCTAACTTGATAAATATGTTGGTTAAAAAATTTTGTCAGTAATTTCCTTACTCTAAAGTTTTTTTGTATCCTATTTAGTCGCATTGGTTAAATGTAAAAATACAATAATATGCAGATTATATATGAGGTACATTAAAAAAATAGTATAAATTTAAAACCTTAATTATGTGAGCATTTCTTAAATTCAACTAATTTTATGTTGAAAAAGTTTTGAACCAATTTATTTCTATGATATTTTTAATGTGAGTAATTAAACTATTAAGCATTCGAAATTCTGCATCAGCAATATACCATTTATGATTTTATATTAGGTTTTAATAGAATTGCATATAAAATATAAAAATATATTAGTTATATTGTGATGAATGTAGACTAAAACTTAGATCGAAAATCTTATTATATCTGAAGATAAATCTTACTTAGTAAGTATGCTTATTGTATACTTTGTGAAGTGTTGGTTAAATTTTGTTCAATAATTTCCTTACTACGAGGTTTTGAGCTATCATATATAGTCAAGATTAAACTTTTCAAACTTTATTCAATTAGTTAATGCACTGATTACTATTTTCTCTGCTTCTAAAAATGTCACACAATCTTTACTTAATTAGTTGTGTTGATTAACTTTATAACATGCTATAAACAAATATATGGACCAAAAATTTTTCTATCAATAGTTTTAAGTAAGTGTCTATGCCTATGGTTATAGCAGAAACATTTATAAAAGTACTTATATAACTTCTTAAGGGATTATACCTAAGTGGTAACGTATTTGCAGCTATATGAGATGTAATCAAATCATTTGTGTCATCGATTACTTCTAATGTTACTAGAAATCTACGGAATTGTATATAATTGGCTTCGAAACGGTCTTCTGAACTACTAATATAAGTAGGTTGTCTTTGTCTAGGAATGTCTGGTGAACTATTACTAGCCATTTGGTTCATCGTAACTAGGTTCATCGTAACTACTTAGAGGAGGCCTGTGAACTGATGGTAGTACTGCATTTCTCCTTAATATCTGTTGAACATGCATAGAAGAATATCTACTGTTATTTTCTTGATCTAATAAATCTATTCGATATCTTAGAAGTCTTTCTAAATAGTCATTCATTCTATCTGTATAAAAATCTAATACAGTAGAGTAATTAAAATATGCTTTAAGCGGATATCTAACAATTCTATGTCTACCGGTGTCTAGAAAATATTTAAGACTTGTGTTTGTAGAATTAACAATATCTAAAGCAGTATAATAAGCATTAAATTGTCTAGCATGTGCCTGATATTGTTCATTGTCTTCAGTGTAAGAACAGTAATACGTAGGATTACTAGGTCTAGTACTAGCAGAATTAATATCGATCAACAGACTACCGAACACATATTAAACACCTTTAGTTTATATTATACGGCTTTAGAAACTATAGACACTACAAATGAAAGGATAAAACATTACATAGACACCAACTCCATTAATTTAGTATACAACCCTTTATCTTTTTATATAAGATATTTTCTAAATTTAGACTTATTATTAGATGATTTTGATGTTTTCTTTCAACATCTATTAGGTTTCTATATACAATTAAAAGACGATCAGAATAACTCTTTATATTACACTGAATTTCATAGAAGACTAGATCATTTAGAACCAACCTCTGATCAAGCACTAGAATTAAACAATTTAAGGATACCTACAAACGTCTCTTTAGAAATCATAAACAATATGAATAGTTTACAGTTAGAATCAGACTTAGATTATGAAGACTATTTAAATTATGATGAAGATAGTAATGATTACCCTTGGGATGATGAAGCCCTAGCCAATCTAGACAACTCTCTTAATGGTATATAGATGACTACTACAAACAAATTAGAAATAATTAATCTTCAGACAGATACAAAAAGTTTAAAAACAATTAGAGAAAATCTAGACTATATGAAAGACATTTTCAAACAAACTTTTGATAAGACAAAACATGATGACACTAGAATTGAAATAGTAATTGATAAACTCATTAAACAAACTATAGAAATAGAAAAGATAATAACAATAGTTGAACACCTAGAAAAACAAACAAATAAGTTAGAAGATAACTTAAGACAATATTTTAATTTACAAGGGCTAGATTATAAATGAATACTTCCAAACACTATGAAAACTATTCAGACTATAAACAAGCTATGTTAGATGAAAGTGATTACTTATTTCCTGCTGAAGGCATATCTAAAAATACTCTGGGAACTCCAAACGATCTTTCTAATAGAAAACAAAATAATATTATTATAATGTTACTAATAAAATGTTTAGAAAGACTCGACACCTTGGCACTAAAGGTAGAGCTATTTCTTAAACCTAGAACAGAGACCAGTTTAGATATGGATGTAATATGCAAAAAATTAGAGAAAATAACAGTAGAGAGAAATATATGAGACAATTAAAAAGCTTAACGCTACATATACACCTTCTTTAGGCACAGTTTTTGAATATGTTATAGAAATATTAGTATCTAAATGCACTAATATACAAATAGCTAGACAATTAAAGAATGAAACTAGTTTTTGTAAAGAAATATACACTCCACAACATTATGGTCAAGAAGAATCTAGACCAAAATATAATAAGAAGCCCCATAAAAAGTACAAACAACCTAGAAAGAATTATTATTTAAGAAAAAGTAAAGCTAGAAAACCTTTCTTAAACCCTAAACATGTTAGGAAATATGACACTAGGAGAATATACAAAAATAAAATTACTTGTTACTCCTGTGGAGAACCAGACCATTTAAGCTCTAATTGCCCTAGAAGACATAACAATAATAATTTTAAAGCAATGATAGTTAACAATACAAATGAAGACCTATTAGAAGTAGATGAAACACTTAGTGATACTGAAAGTATATACAGTATTAAATCAATAGAAGAATACATAGAAGACAACCTTTCTATAAGTAGTGATGAAGAGGAAGAAAACTTTCCAATAGAAACAACAGACCAACTAGATACATTTATAAACTCTCTAAAGAATACAGAAATATACAATTTTATGTTTAAACCTTTAGCTGACAAACTAGCATTAGAAGAAGACTGTATACATCAATGGCAAATAGGTAAAGGTATAGACACAACACCTTGCTATATATGTAATTGGTTTCCTGCAATTAGAGTTAGATGCAAATGTAATATATGTCATATAGAAGCATGTATAAAATGCATAAAACAAAAGTATAACATAGAAATTACAAAAACAATAGAACAAAAAACATATACAGACACTTATTATGATAAAAATGTTAATAGAAGACTAGAATTCTTAGAACAAAAGGTGATTCAGATAGAAGAAACCTTAAAGCAAAGAAATGAAGATGAATTAATCATAGGAAATAATAAGCAATTAATTCAACAAATACAAAAGGACTTCAAAATAGAAAAATTCTGCACTAAGGCAAGATTTAATAATCTTATAACTACCAGAGTGCAAATAAGACATTATAATAAATTAACAGAAACAAATGCAATAATAGACACAGGTTGCACTATAACTGTTATAGATCCAAGCTTAATTAATAAATCACATATTAAGACATTTGAAGAACCCTTAATTGGTGTAGGATTTACAGGCAATCCCATTAAATATTCTGAATATATTACGAATGCTGCGATTACCTTTCTCACACCATGTAATACACAAAGTAAACCCTATTTTCTAAAACAAGCTTTTTGTACACCTGTCCCACATTCTGAAGGCAAAATCATTTTAGGAATAAATTTTCTAATAAATAAAAACAATACTTTAACTATTACTAAAGATTTTATTCAGATAGCACAGAATGTTACACATACACCTATTAATATAGACACTCCATCAGAGTACGTTCAGAAGCGTGGTGGGGAATATGCTAATATTAAAGGAAAAAATAAAATATGTGAAGACTGTAGTAATGGTAAGACAAATTGCTGTTTAACCAATATAGACATAGGAAATGAATATTTGGTAAAAATAGAAGACATAACAGAAAATGAAAACAACATAGATGATAACATAGATTTAGACATTTATAGTCTAGATAAAATAAGTTATAATCTAATAAATTACTTTAATAATAAGCATGATATTCTTAGAGCTATAGATAGACTCCCCTTTATTGGAGAAGATCCTATCAAAAGATGGGATTTAAATCAGATATATTGTAAACTTGACCTTATAAACCCTGACTATATTGTCAAGACGGCTAATATAGAAGCAAGTAGTTTAGACACTGATGATTTTAAAATGCACATAAAAGACCTATCAGATTTAAAAGTAATTAGACCAAGCAATAGTCCCCATAGATCAGCAGCTTTTATAGTTAGAAACCATGCAGAAATACTTAGAGGAAAAAGTAGAATGGTAATAAATTATAAAAGGCTTAATGACAATATAAAAGATGATAGTTATAATATACCTAATAAGACATTCCTTTTAAGCAAAATACAAGACAAGAAAATATTTAGCAAATTTGACTGCAAATCTGGGTTTTATCAAATCAAGATGTGGCCAGAAGACGTTAAATGGACAGCATTTACTACACCAGAAGGCTTATATGAATGGTTAGTCATGCCTTTTGGTCTTAAGACAGCCCCTAGTATCTTCCAACGTAAGATGGATGATATTTTTAGGCCTTATAATAATTTTATCTTAGTATACATAGATGACATATTAGTCTGTAGTAAAAATGAGACTGAACATCTTTCCCATTTAGACTTAGTTTTAGTAGACAAACCTAAAAAGAAAAAAGACTTAAATTTTTTAACATATGACAAGCCACAATAGTCGTATTGTAGGAAGAGGAAATATAGAAGATAGAACTAGAACAGAAGTTTTGGCTACAGAAACTAGAAGGCGTAATGAAAACACATTACAAAATAGAGTTCTTAGATTATTTAGAACACCTGCTATTCCTATAATCTCTTTAGAACAAATAATAGATATTGATAGTCAAATACAACAATTTAGACAAAACAGACTAGATTTAATATCTCCACAAATCCTATATCAACATAATTCTCAATTTAATCAAACAAGACTATTTATGCATTATAGGGAAACACAAAATAGATGTGTAGGCGAAGATGTAGCTAGTGTCAATTTAATACACCCAGACTCTGAAATAGAATTAACCAGAGGAAATTTTAATTTAACACATATAGGATTAATAGTAATAGGAGTAAAAGGCTTAACTAGAAGAGATACAGGCGCTAAAGTATTTCTAGCTATAGTAGATGATAGATTCTCTAGTGAACAAGCTATCATAGGAGCTATAGAAGTTGACATGAACAACAATGGCGGCATCTTTTATTGTGCACCAGATTTTTGTATTAATACAAAAGATTTTGCCAAAAACATAAAAGTAAAAATAATGACTAAAGGATATAAAGATTTTCAACAAGGCAAAAACCTTTTAATATGCACCACCTTTATAGGAAAATTAACACAAAGTAGTCAAGTAGGATATAAGTTAACCATAGATGACACTGCAAAATTTATTATAAATCGAGGTATTAGACTTTTACCGCCTTACAAGGTAGATTCCTTAGAAAATGCAGGACAAGAATGGCTAGTAGATAAGATTTTAACTACTAGTTCTAATAATAGCATAGTACCAACAGATAACATGTGGTACATAGATGCATCAGGAAGAAGATCAGTTAGATTTACCAATTTCGTAGAAGCTAATACTCAGGTAGAAGATCAAGATATCACAGAAGATGAAGAGAATGTATAGTTACCAAGACTTTAATATCTTAAAAGACTTAGACATAAAAATTCTAAATCAATCCATAGGAACTACATTTATAGGACAAGGCTTAAGTGTAGAACAATTACAAAAATTCTTAAGTATTACTGAAAATGAAGACAATTTAGATATATTCAATCAACCAGAATACATTATAGAACCTAATTTAGATTTTACTATTCCAGACAGCCTAAAAGATCTAAATGTAAGCAGCCTTAATCCTTCACATATAACTCCAAGCATAGACAGAACAGAGCCTGTAAAAAATTACAAGACAGAATTAGATTATAAAATAAACACTGCTATACTAGAAATAGAACAGATTAGAATGGAACACAAGACTCTATATGAACAAAACATATTGCTAGAAACAGAAATGGAAACTATAATAGATTCTCTAGAAGATGACTTAGAACCTAAAAAATTAGAACAGATACAAGTAGATCTAGAACAATTGGAAACAAGTTCTATAAATACTACAATCACAACAAACAATGTTAAGTATAATCTAATGAATGAAGTACCCTATTTCCTGATGGAAGAAGGAGAAACTTCAGGCACTACTAATAATAGAAATAATGATGGAGGTAGATTTTATACCACTCAACGTAATGAAAGACCACGTTATCCTTATGGCAATATACCAAGAAGAAGTGTAGACATAGAACACAATAGATCAGATAGACCTAATTATAAACCTAGAGGTAAAAGGCATCCATTAGAACAAAACTTTAAAATTCAAAAAGCATCAGATCCGTTTATTTTAAATATAACAGCAGTAGATCCTCAACAAAGAAACAATTATATACAAGTATGGAAAGATGCAGTTGTAGCAAACTTTATAACTAAACAATCTGACAATTTAGAAACAGGCGAAGAAATGATAAGGTATATGATACAGTTTTTAGGACCAATAGCTAAGGCTAATTTTGAAGAATGGCAAAAAACTTATCCAGATGATTTAAAACAAATGGCAGACTTAGGACCTAATCCATATAATTTTGTTAACACTATACAATTAATTTTAACAGGTAGAAATCCTAATACAGGAGATACCTTAATACAAACAGAAGCAGCTAGAAAATTAGAACAAGTACATTATGAGTTTTAGAACAAGCACAAATACAAGTTTTAGATCTAAATCGATTATGCTTTTATAAGAATTGTTAGAGTCTTCTTTATGGGTTTTAAACAATAGTGGGAGCGAGTCATTCAGGGTTATTGCCTAGTGATGGCGTTGAAAGCCCGCAGACTAACGCATGCCCTGAGTTTATAACCTTAAAAGAAAACTTTAATTGTTCAAACCAGCATCCTGAGATTTACTCTAGACTAGACCTACCAGGCATCCTGAAGTTTTGAAAAATGAAATCTTCTACATAGACTCTCTCTCTCCAAAAAATTTTTGCCCTATCTTTTTCGAATCTTTTCAATATTCCGCTGTGTTTTTATCTATATTATGCTTCGTCCTTAATGGATCACGGTCCAACCGGGGACCCTATCCCTTTTGAATGATTGATCTACGGATACCAGACGTCGGTATGCCTTTGGCAGGTCCGCAAGGATTGACGATTGGTTTAACGAAGTAGACTAAATCAGAAAATCTTGGGATTTGTTCTTTCCGGCCAAACCCCCCTCCATTTTGGTATCAGAGCCAGACCTTCCTTGGCTTTGAAGAAATGTTCACTTATTAAAGGAGAATGTTAAGTAGTCAAAGAGCAAGTAACCCCATTTATCAATTATCATGGATGAACTACCTGCAAATCAATCTGCTAGTACTAGACCTAGTAATCCTACGTATTACTGTTCTTACACTGAAGACAATGAACAATATCAGGCACATGCTAGACAATTTAATGCTTATTATACTGCTTTAGATATTGTTAATTCTACAAACACAAGTCTTAAATATTTTCTAGACACCGGTAGACATAGAATTGTTAGATATCCGCTTAAAGCATATTTTAATTACTCTACTGTATTAGATTTTTATACAGATAGAATGAATGACTATTTAGAAAGACTTCTAAGATATCGAATAGATTTATTAGATCAAGAAAATAACAGTAGATATTCTTCTATGCATGTTCAACAGATATTAAGGAGAAATGCAGTACTACCATCAGTTCACAGGCCTCCTCTAAGTAGTTACGATGAACCTAGTTACGATGAACCAAATGGCCAGTAATAGTTCACCAGACATTCCTAGACAAAGACAACCTACTTATATTAGTAGTTCAGAAGACCGTTTCGAAGCCAATTATATACAATTCCGTAGATTTCTAGTAACATTAGAAGTAATCGATGACACAAATGATTTGATTACATCTCATATAGCTGCAAATACGTTACCACTTAGGTATAATCCCTTAAGAAGTTATATAAGTACTTTTATAAATGTTTCTGCTATAACCATAGGCATAGACACTTACTTAAAACAAATAGTAGAATTTTACATATATTATAAAGACATTAAGAATAACGATTATTACAGTAGGGAATATTTGAGACTTAGAATCAATAGACCCCATTTTGATAGATTTAGAACTATAATTGAAAGACACGAATCTACTGCCTTAGAAAATTTAACAGACCATATAAATTTCTTACAAATTACAAGTAATATAGACAGTACAGATTCAGATAGTTCTAGTAATAATGAAGAACCAAACAATTTACACCTTCCAGATTAATGACAAATAGAAATTTAAACACTGAGCCTCATCAAGAGCCTTTTAGTTTTCAAGACATGATAAACAATTTTAATATCGATCAACAGACTACCGAACACATATTAAACACCTTTAGTTTATATTATACGGCTTTAGAAACTATAGACACTACAAATGAAAGGATAAAACATTACATAGACACCAACTCCATTAATTTAGTATACAACCCTTTATCTTTTTATATAAGATATTTTCTAAATTTAGACTTATTATTAGATGATTTTGATGTTTTCTTTCAACATCTATTAGGTTTCTATATACAATTAAAAGACGATCAGAATAACTCTTTATATTACACTGAATTTCATAGAAGACTAGATCATTTAGAACAAACCTCTGATCAAACACTAGAATTAAACAATTTAAGGGTACCTACAGACGTCTCTTTAGGAATCATAAACAATATGAATAGTTTACAGTTAGAATCAGACTTAGATTATGAAGACTATTTAAATTATGATGAAGATAGTAATGATTACCCTTGGGATGATGAAGCCCTAGCCAATCTAGACAACTCTCTTAATGGTATATAGATGACTACTACAAACAAATTTCCTTTAATATTAGCATATTCCCCACCACGCTTCTGAACGTACTCTGATGGAGTGTCTATATTAATAGGTGTATGTGTAACATTCTGTGCTATCTGAATAAAATCTTTAGTAATAGTTAAAGTATTGTTTTTATTTATTAGAAAATTTATTCCTAAAATGATTTTGCCTTCAGAATGTGGGACAGGTGTACAAAAAGCTTGTTTTAGAAAATAGGGTTTACTTTGTGTATTACATGGTGTGAGAAAGGTAATCGCAGCATTCGTAATATATTCAGAATATTTAATGGGATTGCCTGTAAATCCTACACCAATTAAGGGTTCTTCAAATGTCTTAATATGTGATTTATTAATTAAGCTTGGATCTATAACAGTTATAGTGCAACCTGTGTCTATTATTGCATTTGTTTCTGTTAATTTATTATAATGTCTTATTTGCACTCTGGTAGTTATAAGATTATTAAATCTTGCCTTAGTGCAGAATTTTTCTATTTTGAAGTCCTTTTGTATTTGTTGAATTAATTGCTTATTATTTCCTATGATTAATTCATCTTCATTTCTTTGCTTTAAGGTTTCTTCTATCTGAATCACCTTTTGTTCTAAGAATTCTAGTCTTCTATTAACATTTTTATCATAATAAGTGTCTGTATATGTTTTTTGTTCTATTGTTTTTGTAATTTCTATGTTATATTTTTGTTTTATGCATTTTACACATGCTTCTATATGACATATATTACATTTGCATCTAACTCTAATTGCAGGAAACCAATTACATATATAGCAAGGTGTTGTGTCTATACCTTTACCTATTTGCCATTGATGTATACAGTCTTCTTCTAATGCTAGTTTGTCAGCTAAAGGTTTAAACATAAAATTGTATATTTCTGTATTCTTTAGAGAGTTTATAAATGTATCTAGTTGGTCTGTTGTTTCTATTGGAAAGTTTTCTTCCTCTTCATCACTACTTATAGAAAGGTTGTCTTCTATGTATTCTTCTATTGATTTAATACTGTATATACTTTCAGTATCACTAAGTGTTTCATCTACTTCTAATAGGTCTTCATTTGTATTGTTAACTATCATTGCTTTAAAATTATTATTGTTATGTCTTCTAGGGCAATTAGAGCTTAAATGGTCTGGTTCTCCACAGGAGTAACAAGTAATTTTATTTTTCTATATTCTCCTAGTGTCATATTTCCTAACATGTTTAGGGTTTAAGAAAGGTTTTCTAGCTTTACTTTTTCTTAAATAATAATTCTTTCTAGGTTGTTTGTACTTTTTATGGGGCTTCTTATTATATTTTGGTCTAGATTCTTCTTGACCATAATGTTGTGGAGTGTATATTTCTTTACAAAAACTAGTTTCATTCTTTAATTGTCTAGCTATTTGTATATTAGTGCATTTAGATACTAATATTTCTATAACATATTCAAAAACTGTGCCTAAAGAAGGTGTATATGTAGCGTTAAGCTTTTTAATTGTCTCATATATTTCTCTTCCTAAAGCGCCTGGTAATTTGTTTAGAAATTTGTCTATAACAGCTGGTTTATAAATATTACCACTTTGTGAAGCAAAGTAATAATATTCTTGCATAAAAGGTTTTATGTTATGCCAGCTATATAAATGTACTTGTTCTAATTTTCTAGCTGCTTCTGTTTGTATTAAGGTATCTCCTGTATTAGGATTTCTACCTGTTAAAATTAATTGTATAGTGTTAACAAAATTATATGGATTAGGTCCTAAGTCTGCCATTTGTTTTAAATCATCTGGATAAGTTTTTTGCCATTCTTCAAAATTAGCCTTAGCTATTGGTCCTAAAAACTGTATCATATACCTTATCATTTCTTCGCCTGTTTCTAAATTGTCAGATTGTTTAGTTATAAAGTTTGCTACAACTGCATCTTTCCATACTTGTATATAATTGTTTCTTTGTTGAGGATCTACTGCTGTTATATTTAAAATAAACGGATCTGATGCTTTTTGAATTTTAAAGTTTTGTTCTAATGGATGCCTTTTACCTCTAGGTTTATAATTAGGTCTATCTGATCTATTGTGTTCTATGTCTACACTTCTTCTTGGTATATTGCCATAAGGATAACGTGGTCTTTCATTACGTTGAGTGGTATAAAATCTACCTCCATCATTATTTCTATTATTAGTAGTGCCTGAAGTTTCTCCTTCTTCCATCAGGAAATAGGGTACTTCATTCATTAGATTATACTTAACATTGTTTGTTGTGATTGTAGTATTTATAGAACTTGTTTCCAATTGTTCTAGATCTACTTGTATCTGTTCTAATTTTTTAGGTTCTAAGTCATCTTCTAGAGAATCTATTATAGTTTCCATTTCTGTTTCTAGCAATATGTTTTGTTCATATAGAGTCTTGTGTTCCATTCTAATCTGTTCTATTTCTAGTATAGCAGTGTTTATTTTATAATCTAATTCTGTCTTGTAATTTTTTACAGGCTCTGTTCTGTCTATGCTTGGAGTTATATGTGAAGGATTAAGGCTGCTTACATTTAGATCTTTTAGGCTGTCTGGAATAGTAAAATCTAAATTAGGTTCTATAATGTATTCTGGTTGATTGAATATATCTAAATTGTCTTCATTTTCAGTAATACTTAAGAATTACTCTTCAGACAGCTAAAGTCGGCAGAAGAAGACAATGTAAATTCAGCAGCTCAGCATCTCGTAGATTCTTAGGCTACTTTTATTTAAAGTTCTTTATCATGTAGTCTGAAAGTTTATTTGTAATTTTGTACAGCTGTAAAGTCTTAAGTACTTTAGGATCTCGTAGTTAGTTTTTCCTGCCTATAAAAACCAAGGCAGAGTTCATTTGTAGGTACGAGTTTGTAAGTACGAGTGCAAATCTTTTGAAGAGCAATACAATTTTCTCTTTGAAACTTCTCTACTTCATGCAATCTCACTTTTCCTTGTAAATCAAATCAGTTCTTCAACCCAAGCACGCAGCAATCCTTAGTTCAAGTAAGTGACTCTCTTTTTATTTGCAGATGGCATCTTCTTCAGCATCTTCCACCGCACAGACAAGACAAAACCAGACTAACCAGGCAAACCCTGTTTTTCCAACTCAATTTATCAGCTATATTGATAATTTTGGCCGAAACAGGATCAATTATAATGGCAATAATTTAGAAGTTTTACATGCAGGCTCTAGATTTCAGGTAAAAGATCACAAAATTGGTCCTTTCCCTGTGGATCAGAGAACCCTCCTAGATAATTTATGGCAATCCTTTATTAAAAAAGACAATGGGTGGTTTGTCAATACTGTTAACGCTTTGGCAAACTATTTTCATAAAATAAGAGACTCTAAAAAATATAATTTCTATTGTGTTTTTAAAGGCACTATTCCAGGCATTTATAAAAGTTATCCTGAGGCTATGGTAGGCGGAGTAGGAAATGTAAAAGATCCTTGGTACAAAGGAACTATAACCTTCTAGCAATATGTTTTGTTCATATAGAGTCTTGTGTTCCATTCTAATCTGTTCTATTTCTAGTATAGCAGTGTTTATTTTATAATCTAATTCTGTCTTGTAATTTTTTACAGGCTCTGTTCTGTCTATGCTTGGAGTTATATGTGAAGGATTAAGGCTGCTTACATTTAGATCTTTTAGGCTGTCTGGAATAGTAAAATCTAAATTAGGTTCTATAATGTATTCTGGTTGATTGAATATATCTAAATTGTCTTCATTTTCAGTAATACTTAAGAATTTTTGTAATCCCGGTTGGACCGTGATCCATTAAGGACGAAGCATAATATAGATAAAAACACAGCGGAATATTGAAAAGATTCGAAAAAGATAGGGCAAAAATTTTTTGGAGAGAGAGAGTCTATGTAGAAGATTTCATTTTTCAAAACTTCAGGATGCCTGGTAGGTCTAGTCTAGAGTAAATCTCAGGATGCTGGTTTGAACAATTAAAGTTTTCTTTTAAGGTTATAAACTCAGGGCATGCGTTAGTCTGCGGGCTTTCAACGCCATCACTAGGCAATAACCCTGAATGACTCGCTCCCACTATTGTTTTAAACCCATAAAGAAGACTCTAACAATTCTTATAAAAGCATAATCGATTTAGATCTAGGTAAACCAGTGGTAAGCATAATCATTTTTCAAAACAAAATTTTTAAAAGAGTCACTCTTTCCCAAGGTATATGATACAGTTTTTAGGACCAATAGCTAAGGCTAATTTTGAAGAATGGCAAAAAACTTATCCAGATGATTTAAAACAAATGGCAGACTTAGGACCTAATCCATATAATTTTGTTAACACTATACAATTAATTTTAACAGGTAGAAATCCTAATACAGGAGATACCTTAATACAAACAGAAGCAGCTAGAAAATTAGAACAAGTACATTTATATAGCTGGCATAACATAAAACCTTTTATGCAAGAATATTATTACTTTGCTTCACAAAGTGGTAATATTTATAAACCAGCTGTTATAGACAAATTTCTAAACAAATTACCAGGCGCTTTAGGAAGAGAAATATATGAGACAATTAAAAAGCTTAACGCTACATATACACCTTCTTTAGGCACAGTTTTTGAATATGTTATAGAAATATTAGTATCTAAATGCACTAATATACAAATAGCTAGACAATTAAAGAATGAAACTAGTTTTTGTAAAGAAATATACACTCCACAACATTATGGTCAAGAAGAATCTAGACCAAAATATAATAAGAAGCCCCATAAAAAGTACAAACAACCTAGAAAGAATTATTATTTAAGAAAAAGTAAAGCTAGAAAACCTTTCTTAAACCCTAAACATGTTAGGAAATATGACACTAGGAGAATATACAAAAATAAAATTACTTGTTACTCCTGTGGAGAACCAGACCATTTAAGCTCTAATTGCCCTAGAAGACATAACAATAATAATTTTAAAGCAATGATAGTTAACAATACAAATGAAGACCTATTAGAAGTAGATGAAACACTTAGTGATACTGAAAGTATATACAGTATTAAATCAATAGAAGAATACATAGAAGACAACCTTTCGATAAGTAGTGTTGAACAGGAAGAAAACTTTCCAATAGAAACAACAGACCAACTAGATACATTTATAAACTCTCTAAAGAATACAGAAATATACAATTTTATGTTTAAACCTTTAGCTGACAAACTAGCATTAGAAGAAGACTGTATACATCAATGGCAAATAGGTAAAGGTATAGACACAACACCTTGCTATATATGTAATTGGTTTCCTGCAATTAGAGTTAGATGCAAATGTAATATATGTCATATAGAAGCATGTATAAAATGCATAAAACAAAAATATAACATAGAAATTACAAAAACAATAGAACAAAAAACATATACAGACACTTATTATGATAAAAATGTTAATAGAAGACTAGAATTCTTAGAACAAAAGGTGATTCAGATAGAAGAAACCTTAAAGCAAAGAAATGAAGATGAATTAATCATAGGAAATAATAAGCAATTAATTCAACAAATACAAAAGGACTTCAAAATAGAAAAATTCTGCACTAAGGCAAGATTTAATAATCTTATAACTACCAGAGTGCAAATAAGACATTATAATAAATTAACAGAAACAAATGCAATAATAGACACAGGTTGCACTATAACTGTTATAGATCCAAGCTTAATTAATAAATCACATATTAAGACATTTGAAGAACCCTTAATTGGTGTAGGATTTACAGGCAATCCCATTAAATATTCTGAATATATTACGAATGCTGCGATTACCTTTCTCACACCATGTAATACACAAAGTAAACCCTATTTTCTAAAACAAGCTTTTTGTACACCTGTCCCACATTCTGAAGGCAAAATCATTTTAGGAATAAATTTTCTAATAAATAAAAACAATACTTTAACTATTACTAAAGATTTTATTCAGATAGCACAGAATGTTACACATACACCTATTAATATAGACACTCCATCAGAGTACGTTCAGAAGCGTGGTGGGGAATATGCTAATATTAAAGGAAAAAATAAAATATGTGAAGACTGTAGTAATGGTAAGACAAATTGCTGTTTAACCAATATAGACATAGGAAATGAATATTTGGTAAAAATAGAAGACATAACAGAAAATGAAAACAACATAGATGATAACATAGATTTAGACATTTATAGTCTAGATAAAATAAGTTATAATCTAATAAATTACTTTAATAATAAGCATGATATTCTTAGAGCTATAGATAGACTCCCCTTTATTGGAGAAGATCCTATCAAAAGATGGGATTTAAATCAGATATATTGTAAACTTGACCTTATAAACCCTGACTATATTGTCAAGACGGCTAATATAGAAGCAAGTAGTTTAGACACTGATGATTTTAAAATGCACATAAAAGACCTATCAGATTTAAAAGTAATTAGACCAAGCAATAGTCCCCATAGATCAGCAGCTTTTATAGTTAGAAACCATGCAGAAATACTTAGAGGAAAAAGTAGAATGGTAATAAATTATAAAAGGCTTAATGACAATATAAAAGATGATAGTTATAATATACCTAATAAGACATTCCTTTTAAGCAAAATACAAGACAAGAAAATATTTAGCAAATTTGACTGCAAATCTGGGTTTTATCAAATCAAGATGTGGCCAGAAGACGTTAAATGGACAGCATTTACTACACCAGAAGGCTTATATGAATGGTTAGTCATGCCTTTTGGTCTTAAGACAGCCCCTAGTATCTTCCAACGTAAGATGGATGATATTTTTAGGCCTTATAATAATTTTATCTTAGTATACATAGATGACATATTAGTCTGTAGTAAAAATGAGACTGAACATCTTTCCCATTTAGACTTAGTTTTTAAACTTTTTGACAAACATGGTTTAATCCTTAGTAAAAAGAAAGTAGAATTATTTAAAACTAATATTAAGTTTTTAGGAATGGAAATAGGTAATGGCAAAATAAAACTACAAGAACATATAGCTAAGAAAATTTTAGATTTTCCAGACAAATTAGAAGGTTTAAAACAAATCCAGGCATTTTTAGGCTTAATAAATCAAGCTAGAATGTATTTTAAAGACCTTAGTAAATTAATAGGTCCTTTATACAATAAGACTAGAAAAAATGGACAAAGGCATTTTAACTCAGAAGACATTAGGTTAGTTAAAACTATAAAAGAGAAAGTTAAAAAATTACCAGACTTATATTTACCCCTAGACACTGATTATCTAATAGTACAGACAGATGGATGTAAAGACGGTTGGGGAGCAGTCTTATACTGTAAACCAAATAAATACAGAAACAAGAAAGAAGAAAGAATATGTAGATATGCTAGCGGAAAATACAAAGAAAGCAATCAGTATTTAACAAGCTTAGATTATGAATTACTAGCTATAGTCTATGCATTAGAACATTTTAAAGCACTTTTAATATCTAAACATGAATTTTGTATTAGAACAGACTGTGAGGCCATAGTTAGGTATAAGAAAAATAAAGACGCCAGATACACTAATAGGTGGTTAAAATTTATGACCTCTTTAAGCAATTATAGAATAGATAAAATAGAATGGCAACACATTAAAGGAGTCGATAACTCTATTGCTGATTTATTATCTAGAAAAATTCTATCTTGAGATAACATCAGACAAATAGACAAACTTTTATCTGATACAATTTTATAGAACCAGACAATCTTTTATTTGCAGATGGCATCTTCTTCAGCATCTTCCACCGCACAGACAAGACAAAACCAGACTAACCAGGCAAACCCTGTTTTTCCAACTCAATTTATCAGCTATATTGATAATTTTGGCCGAAACAGGATCAATTATAATGGCAATAATTTAGAAGTTTTACATGCAGGCTCTAGATTTCAGGTAAAAGATCACAAAATTGGTCCTTTCCCTGTGGATCAGAGAACCCTCCTAGATAATTTATGGCAATCCTTTATTAAAAAAGACAATGGGTGGTTTGTCAATACTGTTAACGCTTTGGCAAACTATTTTCATAAAATAAGAGACTCTAAAAAATATAATTTCTATTGTGTTTTTAAAGGCACTATTCCAGGCATTTATAAAAGTTATCCTGAGGCTATGGTAGGCGGAGTAGGAAATGTAAAAGATCCTTGGTACAAAGGAACTATAACATTTCAAGAAGCTACCACTCTTATGCAGACACATTATGGCCCTAATTATTATATTAGTCCAGATTGTCAAGACAGATCTCTTTCAGACACTTTAGCAGACTGTGATAATTGTTGTACTTTAATTAGACATCATAATATTTTAAATTCGAGAATAGACCATTTACTTTTAGAAAAATCGCAATTTGACAGACAAGTAGCTCAGCTTAAAGCACAAATACAAGTTTTAGAATTAGAGGCAAATGACTGGAAACAGAGGTACACTACCCTCCTTTCCTCCAAGCAACAGGCAACTAAACCCAGTGTTTCGGGTAATAAAGGAACACCTAGTCCAGATTCACAGGCTTCTGGTAAAGACAAATCAAGTCCTGTTACAGTTGGTAATTTACTTAAAATTACTGAAAAACCCATGTGCTCGGGAGAAAAGGCACCTAGTCCAGTATCACAGGCTACTGGTAAAGACTCCTCAAGTCCTGATATAGTTGGTGTTTTACTCAAAAACACTGAAAATCCTTTGAATATGGGAGAACATATTCCTAGTCCAGTCCAACAGGTGACTGGTAAAGACTCATCAAATCCTGAGACCCCTGTCCATTTGGGAAAAATGGAATTAAGAAAATTAAAAAGTAAGAAGGCAAAAAGACAAGCCATGGCAATTCAGAATCAAGTGGCCAAAGTTTTGGCAGAACTTGTTAACAAGACATTAACAGGCAAGACAGAGGCATCCACGAGCAATTTTGAAGATTCAATCTTCCAGGACGCTCAGAGACAAAGTCCTAGCATTATTGCTTCTTCTAGTGATTCATCAGACAAAACTGACAATCAAACTCCAGATGATTCCAGTGAAGAAAGACCCCTTAAAAAATAAAAAGACAACAGACAGCTGTAAAAGGAGATTCTCTTCTTAGAAGAAAGCAAAGGAAGAAAGCAAATGCACGAACTACATTATTAATAGACAAGACATCTTCCTTTTGAAAAAGAAGACATCTTCCGCAGAAGAAATGAAGACTCCAGACTAAGCATCTACTTTTTCTCCAGACAAGGCATCTGTTGAAGACTGCATTATTGACAGAGCATCTATTTACAAGACAAGACACACTGACCCACTAAAGCTAAAATTATATGACCCTTATCTCTTCAGACAGCTAAAGTCGGCAGAAGAAGACAATGTAAATTCAGCAGCTCAGCATCTCGTAGATTCTTAGGCTACTTTTATTTAAAGTTCTTTATCATGTAGTCTGAAAGTTTATTTGTAATTTTGTACAGCTGTAAAGTCTTAAGTACTTTAGGATCTCGTAGTTAGTTTTTCCTGCCTATAAAAACCAAGGCAGAGTTCATTTGTAGGTACGAGTTTGTAAGTACGAGTGCAAATCTTTTGAAGAGCAATACAATTTTCTCTTTGAAACTTCTCTACTTCATGCAATCTCACTTTTCCTTGTAAATCAAATCAGTTCTTCAACCCAAGCACGCAGCAATCCTTAGTTCAAGTAAGTGACTCTCTAAACTTGTTTAAACATTCCGGGGTGAAAACGCTCAATGGCGAAACACATTCTATGAATCGAACAGGAACATTTCTAAGTCTGATATGACTAAAAACATCTTAATAATGTTTTGATTCAAAATCATATGGCATTTACTTGGGAAAGAGAGACTCTTTTAAAAATTTTGTTTTGAAAAATGATTATGCTTACCACTGGTTTACCTAGATCTAAATCGATTATGCTTTTATAAGAATTGTTAGAGTCTTCTTTATGGGTTTAAAACAATAGTGGGAGCGAGTCATTCAGGGTTATTGCCTAGTGATGGCGTTGAAAGCCCGCAGACTAACGCATGCCCTGAGTTTATAACCTTAAAAGAAAACTTTAATTGTTCAAACCAGCATCCTGAGATTTACTCTAGACTAGACCTACCAGGCATCCTGAAGTTTTGAAAAATGAAATCTTCTACATAGACTCTCTCTCTCCAAAAAATTTTTGCCCTATCTTTTTCGAATCTTTTCAATATTCCGCTGTGTTTTTATCTATATTATGCTTCGTCCTTAATGGATCACGGTCCAACCGGGGACCCTATCCCTTTTGAATGATTGATCTACGGATACCAGACGTCGGTATGCCTTTGGCAGGTCCGCAAGGATTGACGATTGGTTTAACGAAGTAGACTAAATCAGAAAATCTTGGGATTTGTTCTTTCCGGCCAAACCCCCCTCCATTTTGCAAATGCATAATTTTGGTAAAATGGATAAATTTATAAATAAATAATTTTCAGACATCTGCTTTTGATTTACCAAACATGTTAACTTATTTTTCAGTAAAAATTCAGTCGCTTAAAGTTTTCAGTTTTACGAATTCATTGCTTAACTTTTTTAGTACTTAAATTTCAGTTTTATCAAATAGCCATTCATTTTGACAATTATGTCCTTAAAATTCAAAAACTAATTCTAATCATTCTCAAACTCAACATTATCCTTCTAATAACTTATTATGACTTAATATTCACTATTGTATCCCCAAAACTACTCTCTAATATGAATACACACACACACACACACAGATATATATATATATATATATATATATATATAGACACACACACACACACACATACATACACATACATACATATACATATACATATGCATATATAAAAAACAAAAATAATACTTTTGATTTAGAAGAAAAAATTAATGTAAAAATTAAGATTAAACACCTTATGAGACTTAGAAAAAAAATGATCTAACAATTGATTTGAATTTTAATAGGTACCTTATTTTTAAATTTGATTAATTTCACAAGAATAACGAGGGTTGTATAATTTGAAATTTAATTCTAAATATTTTTGAACTCAAATACATTAACTGATTATGACTATTGTATTCTTAAAACTACTCTTTAATGTGAATATAAAAATTCATATATCAAAAAAATAAAAATAACATACTAGATTTAGAAGGGAAAATTTTTTACGTTCTAATTGAGTTAAATGTGCTATCATTATTCAGATATATAGATATATACATAAGATAGTCATCGTTAAAAATGAATAATGATATAGATTTAATAAACGAACTATAAGTCAGTATTTTTAAATAAGATTTCATTACCACCAAACTGTTATATCCTGTATATAAGGATTTTGAAAACAAATCACACTCTTTGCTACAATTTATTGTTGAAAAATTCGTAGTATAATTGTCGCGATATTTGTAAACCTTATAAATCTAGAAAATCAATTGTACAATATTTAAACTCTACGCTACAAAAATATATTTACGTATTAGGCTTTGATTTTGACTATTGAAACCTTGATTAGATTGTAATGCAATTCTTGCGAGATATTTGCATACGCATATATGTTTGCTTTAGTTCCTTTCAACTGTAAGTTGAAAGAATAATGAGTAGATTGTGTTATAGTACTGCTTGACGATGTAAAAGAAAAGCTTAAATAACGCAAAAATCTAGCGATGACACTATAACACAATCTACTCATTGTTCTTTAAACTTACAATTCAGAGGAACTAAAGCAAACATATATACCTATGCAAATATTCCGCAACAATTACATGACCATCTAATCAAGACTGCAACTTAAAATGTGTATGAGAGGAAAAAAATTCTACTGGATATCATGTTCGTATCTTAATAAGTTGGTGATTTCTTGAAATAATTATCCATTAAGAAGATAAGAATGAACTATGACATTTACGATTTCAAAGATAAAGAACTCTTAACCTAACTTTTCAAGCCAATAGACTTGGTTTTGAAATGTTATAGATTTTTCAATTAAAAAAACTTAATAATAAAAATATAATCTTGATAAGTTACTTGAAACTGTTATAAATGAAGTAATAAAAATTTCTTACTAACAATTATAGCTTTAGCAAAAATACATTTTTTCATAAGATATTAATCTCTTTTTGTTTCTTGAAATGTGGTATTCATTGATACACTTTTTGTAGCTTTTAAAAATATATTATTAACTTACTCGAGTTTGACTCAGGATCTTGACGTATAATATTTAACATTTGAGGCGATAAATGCAATGATAGCTCATGACACCTCATTGCATTGTGTTTCTAATATAATAAGAGTTATAAAAACTAATGTTAAACATATTAACATTGTTAAAGATCTCCAAACATTATTTTGAACGGAGTCCTTAATTTTGCAATTACTTAAATCAGCAAATATAGTAGACATTTAAATAATAAGCCTTATGCACTTCGAAAATCAATTCGAAATATTCAAAAAATTTCTAACCAATATAGTAACATAATATGATTTTATTTGAATATTATATATCAAAAAAGCTCTCTAACATGAAATATTAACATGTAAAACAAAAATTACTTAAGATATTTAATAAGAAAAATTAGGTAATATTTCAAATTCATATTTAAGTTTTTTGTAAATTCAAATATGAATCTAACTTGATAAATATGTTGGTTAAAAATTTTTGTCAGTAATTTCCTTACTCTAAAGTTTTTTTGTATCCTATTTAGTCGCATTGGTTAAATGTAAAAATACAATAATATGCAGATTATATATGAGGTACATTAAAAAAATAGTATAAATTTAAAACCTTAATTATGTGAGCATTTCTTAAATTCAACTAATTTTATGTTGAAAAAGTTTTTAACCAATTTATTTCTATGGTATTTTTAATGTGAGTAATTAAACTATTAAGCATTCTAAATTCTGCATTAGCAATATACCATTTATGATTTTATATTAGGTTTTATAATTCTAAATAGAATTACATATAAAATATAAAAAGATATTAGTTATATTGTGATGAATGTAGACTAAAACTTAGATCGAAAATCTTATTATATCTGAAGATAAATCTTACTTAGTAAGTATGCTTATTGTATACTTTGTGAAGTGTTGGTTAAATTTTGTTCAATAATTTCCTTACTACGAGGTTTTGAGCTATCATATATAGTCAAGATTAAACTTTTCAAACTTTATTCAATTAGTTAATGCACTGATTACTATTTTCTCTGCTTCTAAAAATGTCACACAATCTTTACTTAATTAGTTGTGTTGATTAACTTTATAACATGCTATAAACAAATATATGGACCAAAAATTTTTCTATCAAAATTAAACTAATATATAACGTTATGGGCAACCCAAAGGTACAATTTATTTTTAAAAGATAGGTAGAAAATAATAAAAATGTCTTATGCAATAGCAAATTGATCTCAATATGTTCTCCGCATATTTTTATCAGTAGAATTTACTTTTTCTATTTTGTGTACTAAATAAACTTTTAATTTTTATTCACCTATATAGTTACCAAATCAGAATTAGCAAATATGCACAAGGACACTACTTATTGATATTTAATTAGAAGGGTTAATTTATTATATTACAACAAAGTTAAAGCCAAAAATTAAAGTAACTATCTTTGACGAAATAACTATAAAATGATAAAATTGTGTAAGATATTTTATTGTGCATTTCAAGACTACTAAAATAAATAACTGTTAATAAATTGTCACGTGCTTGACAAGGGATTCTGGGCTAGTTATTATTAATTACCAAAACCAGCTTTAAATAGAATGAAACATGACTTAAATTTACCAATTTCCTTTTAATGTACACGTATCCACGTCTTATTGGTCATGCTAAATTTTTTATTTCATAGGTGAAGGGACACACCAAAACGGACCATTACAGCCTGTGATACCAAGTACGGACCACCATATGCCTCCGACACCATTGTAACACGGGCATCAGAGAATCAGTTCTCTCATTATGTTCTCAGGCCATAAATCAAAACCGCGCTCACTTCATTTCACAGGCGCAGGCCCTTGCCTTTGAAAGTATTGATGATTATCAAATGGTTAGGGTGGCACAAACAAAGATGAACGTGAGACCATTAAACTAATAAAGCATAAGTAATAACTTATTGGTACTTCAGATAACCAGCACATTCCTCCTATACACATATTTTCTTGGTACACAAAAACCTCTCATACGATATACGACTGAAACAACATCAACTTGACAGATGAAAACAGTAAAACACCAAGCGGACTTCATGGAACACAAAAAAACTAGCACATTACAGCTCTCCAAAGTAATAACAGACATCAAGCTTGACATTCTTTTGTTTCTTTATCCTTCCAACATGTACCCCCACCCCCTCCCACACTTAAAGGCGCTTTTTTTAATTTTCTGCCAAGAGGATGATAATATAACCTCACCTAGAGCTGGAAATGAACAGCATTTAACTATTACCCAGCAGCTAGTAGAATCAGTAAGCCTGCTCGAATATTGTCCAACTTCCACTTTCGCCTTGATTCTATTGGGATCTGGCCATCTGAAATATTGACTTCTGTCGCTATGTCCTTTTGGCAATTAGTAGTAACAAATGAGACTTCAAACAACGAACTTCGCCGCTTCAGTTGCTCGAGGAGAGGATCGTTGCCCCTGTTCCTGTGTGGCGTTTCATGAAACAACAGAACATGTTAGTGGCGAAATCCTCATATGGACAAGTATTGATTATACACGAACCTTGCATAGTAATAGCATGTTGGTATGGACTCTAGCTCACCTCATATTCGAGCACGGAGAAGCTTTCAGCGAAGTTCCCAAACGGTGAATAATTGTAAAGAACAATCTCGGGTATGTGCTCAACCCTGGGGCGGTCCACGCTATTTGGTCCTCGTATGTGCTTGATGAGCTGAGCCGAAACGAGTATCAGTTCCAACTCTACGAGCTTAGAGAGATGTTCAATACCTTGAGGCAACATCTTCAACTTGATGCAGTTGCCAATGAAAAGAAACTGGAGCTCAGGCATCACCCCTTTTGCTATAGTTATCTCACTCAGGTTGGGAAGATTTCGCAGGTACAAGCGCGTAAGCTTGTTGAACCCCTTCGAAAAGCACAGCATGTTTCCAACATACGCGTTGATGAGAACGAGTTCTGCCAAATTTGGCAGTTCTTGGACATGCGGAATTACATCTTCAATCAGTTTGGACCAATGCAGACACAAGTAGGTGAGGCTCTGGAGCGAGTTTACCCATCGTGGTACGTTCTCCAGCTTTCCTATCAAGTTGAGCTTTTGCAGACATGGAGGAGTTGAAATGAGTTCATCCATTTTTAGGTCCTCCTCTTCGTCAATAGCCATCACAAATAAGTAGTGCAGGAGACTCAAATTCTGTATCATGTGGCACAAGTCTTTTGCATGTTCTCCTCTAACGTTTGTGATTCCAATCCTTGTTAGCTGGGTCATTTCCTTTAGTTGCCTCAGCACGTTTGGTTCTGCTTCAACACTAGCGAGGACCTGCAAGTTGGTGAGCTTGCTGATCTTTGGTGGCATTGGCGTGCCATTAACTCGTCACAAGCAACTTCAGCACTGTAACGATATACTAGCAGATGTCGCAGTTTTCTCAACTTTGTAATTCCACGAGGTAGTACTGATATACCCGAGTCTATAAGGTCTAGTGTTTGAAGATTGCTGAGTCGTTCGATGGAATTCGGGAGCTTCTTAACCAAAGTTCCTCTAAGATTCAAGTAGGTCAAATTGAATAGATCCACTATTTCATCAGGCAATATCTCAATGTCTATTGCTTGAAGATCTAAGACCCTCAACAGTTTGAATCTAGATGAATTATTACGAGGAGAAGATGGAGATACCGTGTCAGCCACAAACATAAAGAGAGAGCGAAACCTCGATTTACCCTTTAATGATTTGAAGTCCTCGCCGTACGTTTGAATTGACAAGCGACGAGATGCACCTTCAGTTCCTTGTCGTCCATCGTGTACAGCACATAAGTTTTCTTTCTCTGACATCGAAATAGCAAGCTCCCTCATGATATCATGCATTTTCAAGATCTTTGGCCTTCCCGTTGGACTCCTCATGACAACTTCGAACATGCTTCGGTGAACCAGGTCCAAAAGATAGTCGTCGGCTAAACGCTCCGGCGTTTGCCCTCTCACTTGTTCCACAAACCCTTCGGCTATCCAAAGCCTTATGAGTCTCTTTCGCCTGATCCGATAGTCTTCTAGAAATACGCAACAATGGGATCGGGCACGAGAAGGGACTCATCAGGGGTTGCCGAGTCCCGGATCTGGATCTTGCTGATCCGGGGCCTGCTCGACATGTCCAACAGTGGTACCCTGCTGATCCTGCTCCCTGATCATCCTCAACACCACAGTAGCAATGCGCTGGATCTCCTCGTCGGCCAACGGACGCTGAAGAGCCGGTGTCTGTGGAGGGGCAACGGGGGGTGGGGACGATCCTATCACGGCACGTGCAGTCGTGCTAGGCAGGCCGCGTATGCGGCCTTTCGGCCGATTGACAACCTCCGGTACATCTAGCCATCGCTTCAACGCCCCAGTACTCGCACACGTACTAGTGGACGCTGATGGCTATCCGGACGCCTGCTCGGAGCCCCTAAGCTGTTCATACGAGGCCTGCAAGAACAGTGAGTCAAAGATATGTTAGTGCATTAATTAACGCAACAAACATTGAATAGAAAGACAAAAAAAATAACTTAAACAAATTGACTTACATCGATACGCCGGGCAAGATCCGAAACATAGTCGCCCGCCCGGTGCGCCTCGTCCTTATCCTTCTTCCGCACGTGCATTTGATTATACGTCAGAGCTATGACCTCATCCTCCTCCAGATCCGGGTTCTGCGTCGGATGATGTCGTGTGGTACCGACCCCCCCCCCCTCGTGTACGACGGATCTATGTTATGTCTGTTCTTAGCCCCGCTCTTACTTTTGGCATCCCAGCCTGGATTTGCAACCCACATATCTATCATCTGCTCCCATACGATTGGAGATATCCAATGTGGGGAGATGTCCTCATCTCCGTCATCGGGGCACCCTCGGGCAGCATCTACTTCGCCCGGTCCCATGCGTCGTGGAGCCATCGACGGTAATTCTTGCCGATGTAAGCAAAGAAGGCATGCCGCCCCAACGCCTACTGATCAGGCAAGTCAAACGTGAACCCCTCATGTAAGGCATTCAATAACACAAATTAATTTAAATACTAAATTCTGTTTAAACAAATACTATCGCAGAAAAAAATACTTCAACGTACCAGCCACTCCTCCCATAGGGACTCCCTGGCATCGGCATCCCAGTTCTTCCAGTACATGCGTGGCTCGAAGAATCGGCCCTTCACAAGAACGTCAATCTTTGTCCTCGCCTGATTCTGCAGGATCCTGCCAAATAAGTAAATAAATAAATTAATACAGTTCAAATATAAATTAACACCCCAAAATTTTTAATATAACGCATGATGTGATTTTTTTTACTTACTGGCCCTCCTGGGTGAGCATAACTCTCTGTTTAAGCTGGAGGTCGATACGTATCCCGCGTGTCGGGCCACGGCCTCGTCGAGATCCTACAAAACACAGACATTAATACAGTCCAAATATACTTTAAATAAGGTAAGCAAAATTTGACTAAACACCGTTATCAACTATACCTGAGATAGAACCCACGGAAGAAAGAGAATCAACGCGCGTGTGGGATGAATCTGCGTCGGGCTGGGGCGACAGCTGGGGCAATGGCTGTGGCTGAGGAGACGACTGAGGCTGGGGCGACGGCTGGGGCTGGAGCTGGGGCCCCGCCTGCTGTACGCGA